>VZQC01014625.1:1484183-1657436 GCA_009823505.1 Rhizomys pruinosus | reverse complement strand
AAAAAAAAAAAAAAAAAAAAAAAAAAACAACAACAGAATATGAAGCTCAGGAGTCAAGAAAATCAAACTGTCCTCAGTTCTGTTGGTTGCTGTCTTAGACCCTGGTACTGCCAGACTTCCCATTTATTTCTTGAGACACGGATATTCAGAGTTCTATAGGAAATTTCTTGACTTTTAAATCTTAACAACTAATTTAAAACTTTCAGAACATCACAATTGTCTGATCTACAGACTGCCAGTTTGTGTCCTCTGTTCCTAGCCCTTCAGATGTTAATCTGGGGGTAGAGAGATGGCTCAGCAGTTAAGAGCACTGGTTGCTTTTGCAGAGGACCTAGGTTTGGTTCCCTGCACCCATAAGGTGGCTAACAACCATCTGTAATTACAGTTCCAGGGTATCCAACACCCTCTTCTAGCCTCTTTGGGCATTGCACACATGTGGTACACTTACATACATGCAGGCAAAACACTCATACACAAAAAAAGTAAGAAATAAAATATTTTAAAAATGTTAAGCTGTGTAAATTTCTCTTACCCATATAAGATGCTATATTAGCTATGGCTAAAGACAACAAAGAATCAATTTTTCATAAATGAAAATATACTGAAATATTTTAAATTTTGAGGACTATGTTCCACACGAGCATCCACTTGGTGGTTGCTCTTGCTTCCGCTGTCTCCAGAGAACACGCAGAGCTGGGAGGCTCTGGGTGAGATAAAGCATTTTGCTACTCTGGATGTCACTCCCCACTCCCTTTTAACATCCCCCTCCCTTTAGCAATCTCTGTGTATCTGTGTTCTGTGTATGACTGCAGATTTCTTGAGGGCAGCCATGCACTGCCTTGTTCTCCACAAACCTGGTCTGTAGATGACTTTAAGATAGTAGTACACACTGAACTAGGACTAGGTAATGAAATAACTTACAATCCAAGGAGGATGTGTTGGTGAGGAGGTAGAAAAATTAGAACCCTGTGCACTGCAGATAGAAATTTCAACTGCTATAGAAAATCATTTTGGAAGTTCTTCAAAAAGATTAAAAATAGAACTTCTGTGGGATCCAGCAATTCCATTCCTAGGTCTGTACCTGCAAGAACGGAAAGTGGGAATGTGAAGAGAGAGTTATATGCCATCTTCACAGCAGCACAAAGGTGGAATCAACCCAGTTATTTGTCCAGGAATGAATGGTCAATGAAGTGTGGAATATATGTGCAATGGAACCTTATTCAGCCTTAAAGGAAAGGAACTGACGCATGACACATCCTGTGAATGTTTAATGTTATGCTACATAAAATAAGGCAGTTGAAAAGAATAAGTACCATGTGATTTCACTCATATGAGGTGCTGAAAGTAGTAGAATTGTAAAGATGGACAGTAGGTTGGTGGTCAGGCATAGGAGGAAGACAGTGGCAGTTAGTTAATGAGCACATGGTTTCAGGTTTGAAAGACAGGTTCTATGCATGAATGGTCAGTCATGTGCTTGTACAGCAATGTGAATGCACTTAACTCTGAACTGCATACTTAACAATGGTGTAAATGGAAGCTTATACTATACCATAATTAAAACTAAGAGGGTTGGGGCTGGAGAGATGGCTCAGCGGTTAAGAGCGCTGACTGCTCTTGCAGAGGACCTGGGTTCAATTCCCAGCACCCACATGGCGGCTAAGGACCAAAGACCATCTTTGACTCCAGTTCCAGGGGAATCCGACGCCCACTTCTGACCTCCACGGCATTGCACTACATGGGTGCACCAACCTACATGCAGACAGTACACTCATACACATAAAAAATAATTAAATTTTTTTTAAAAAACTAAGAGGGTTGAATGACCTTATCTAAGGTTACAGTATTGTACTCTGCCATCTACTATACAGAGAAATCTCTCTGATGAGTTCTGAGAGCTCCACCAATCGATGAACATAGAGATCAGAATTTAGAGGGAGTTTTGATACTATGCCGATTTAGCAGGTTCACTTTTGGGACCTATGAGCTCCCCAACTATGAGTTCTTAGCCAGATTTACAGTACCAAACATGTATTTCTTTCTAAGGAATGGCCATTAAATCCAGTCAGAAAATAGTTACTCTTAGAACATTCACTCCACTATTACATTCGTGACTATATCTTGCCATGTCAGTCATTTTTATACTTTCACAGGATTCACAGCTGGGTGGGACTATAGATGATTTTCCCCCACAGCAGCCTCTATAGGACCTTCTGGTACCATGAAATGTAGTCAGCAAGGAAGAACTTCTTGGTCAGTACCAGCTTGATTTGTCCATGTCCTGTGACCATGGTCTTGGTGTCTTTGCCAAGAAAGTCTCTTACCATCAAGTTCTGATGGACAACCAAGGGCAACAGCAGTAGTCTGTATTATTTAGGGGGTCTCTAGGATACTCTTGACCAACAACCTGAGGGGAGATACCCCAATTGTGGCACTGGGCCTTTTATTTTGGTGGCCTATGGCTTCTGGGAGGAACATTATCCCCTGGGTTCAGTAATACCAATTAAACTCTGTTATATGAATATCTAAGTTTATAAAATGATTTCTCTACAGCTTTGTCCATTATCCTTGGTGTTAGTTATCCCTCCCCTCTATCGCCTCCTCTACCCCACCCACCCATCCCTCCCATTATCCTCTTTCTTCTGTTATTGTCTTTTTAATGTACTTAGGGTATCTGTTCTCCAGGGGCAGCACTGCCCCCATCGCCCAAGCCAGCATCATCCTTAACCTTTCCTACCTCTGTAGCTCTGTGAACATCTGTTCTTCACACGCAGTAACTAGATTCCAGCAATTAGAGAACTAGGCACAAGCATTTTTTATTCCTCAGACAATTGCTTTAGTAAGAAAGCAAAACTCTCAGTTTTCTGTCACATGCTGCCACATGCTATAATTGTCCAAGAGTATATTATCTTGAAACAGAGAAAGCAGAGTTCTCTACTAGCTCAAAATACATGGCCCAGTTTATCCACTCTTCAGTTTTCACAAATGAACACAGCTCAATGTCTGCAAGTTCCTGCTTACAGATAGAGTCTCATTGTTCCAAAAGCTCTGTAGCATCATGTACTCAAGTAAAAGATTGACTGAGAGAGTAGAAATGAAAACAAAACCATAAAGATTAAGAAGAAAATATAGGTAAAAAGCAAGGCTTAGTTTGGGGAAAGGATATCAAGACATAAGTCAGTGAAAAAATACAGAAGGAAATAATAATAAAAGTAACTTTAATTTCTTCGTATGAGAAATATAAAATGTAAATAAATTAAGTAAACATCTGCAATAAAGATAGAGTACATTTTTATTGATATATAGATAAGTCTTTCACATTGATTAAGAACTCCTACCATTCTAATGAAACAGGACAAGCAATATGATTAAAGATAGGATTTTTTATCAAAAAGAAGTATGTAGATAGCTAATAAGTATGAAAAAACTCATTCTTTTTTGTAAAGAAATGAAAGATAAAATAAGATGAAGATAGGGACTTATTAAATTTGCTTTCTTGGTTTTTTTTTAATTTTTAATTTTTGTATATGTATGAGTGTACTGTCTGCATGTAGGTTTGTGCACCAGTGTCGTGCAATGCCATGGAAGTCAGAAGAGGGTGTTGGATTCCCCTGGAACTGGAGTTAAAGACAGTTCTCAGCTGCCATGTGGGTGCTGGGGATCGAACCCTGGTCCTCCGCAAGAGCAGTCAGCGCTCTTAACCGCTAGGCCATCTCTCCAGCCCTTTTTTTTTTTTTCTTTAAAGGTAAGTCTCAGTACTGGCCAAGTGTCGGGGAGGCATCCCCGCACTGCTGTGAAGAGGATGTGCACGGTGATGCAGGCTTTCCGCAAAAGACTGAGAAACAGGTTCTAACAGCTTTACATATGGGAAAGTGATGGGGAGACATATAAGTAATTGCACTGACAGGAATCTTAGAAGTGCTGATAGAAATTTATATGTAAGGATTTTTCACTACATAAAGAAATACATGCCTGGTACTATAAATCTCATAAGGACTCATGGTTGGGGAGCTCATGGTTCCCAGAAGTGAACTTGCTACTATGATTTTGCTAAGTGGGCATAGTATCACTGGAAAAGTAAAGATCACCCAAAACAGCACGTGTCAGTTATGGTTCATGGATAATGACAGTAATGCTGACTTTACAAAATAGCAATGTGGGGCCTAGAGAGATGGCCCAGTGGTGAAGAGTGTGTACTCCTTGCAGAGTTCCAAGTTCGGTTCCCAGCAGCCGTGTCAGGTGGCTCACAATGGCCTGTAACTCCAGCTCCGGGGGGTCTAGCACCCTCTTCAAGCCTCTGCAGGCCCTTCCACAAGTGCAGACACAAACACATAATTAAAAATAAATCTTTCCGGGCATGGTGGTGCACACCTTTAATCCCAGCATTCTGGAGGCAGAAGCAGGCAGATCTCTGTGAGTTCTTGACCAGCCTGGTCTACATAGTGAGTTCCAGGACAGCTGGGTCTACAGGGAGATACTGTCTCAAAAAGACACAAAAAGAAAGAAGAAATAAAGAAAGGAAGGACAGAAGGAAGGAAGCAAGGTTTTGAAGAATGGCATTTATTAAAATCTGTTCACTATTTGGGGAAGGTGTTAATACTTATTTAAATGTGTTCAGCACCATTCATATGCAGTCTTTAATCTGTTAGAGGGTGTGTACAATTGTAATATATTATTGGCACAGTAGTATACCAGTGTAGTTAAATATAGCTGTAGATAGTGGATAAAGATTACATGGAAATCAGCAATATGTTAGAAACAATTATCTCTAGATGACCAGATGATGAGTAATTTAAATTTTCTTTGTACTTTTCTGCCTGTTCTAAGATAAAAATGTACTATTTTATAAGTAGAATATAAGTGTTTAAAGAACTAAATTGCTAAAAGAACTGATTTATTATGAAGAAGACTTGTTGTCTTTGCCCATAAATGTTCTCCTGGTACCATTATTCACCCCACAGTCAATGGCTCCATTCACTTACATTTCAGTAAAATTACCAACTTCTGACATCTTCCTTCACAGTGCATCCTTGACATAGCCCTTCTTTTCCCCTTCTGCAGTCAGCCCAGTGGTGTGGTTCAAGTCTTCACTGTGTTTTAACCAGGACGGAAATAGCACTCATATTTTTTTTAATCTACCCCTAACCTGGCATCCACTCTTTATATATATTTGAGATAGGCTCTTCCTGTAGCCCCAGCTGGCCTGGAACTTAGTATGTAGACCAGGCTGGGCTTGAGCTCACAGAGATACACCTGCCTCTGCCTTCTGAGTGCTGAGATTAAAGTCATGAACATACTGCCTGCCTGTGTCTAAGTGTACTCAGGTCATACAATGCCCATAGAGGTCAGAAGAGGGCATCAGGTCTCCTGGAAGTGGAGTTATAGATGGTTATTATCTGCCATGTGGGTGCTGGGAATGGAGCCCAGGTCCTCTGCAAGAGCATCCAGTGCTGAGCCATCTCTCCAGCTCTCCATCCACCATTTTCAAGGCTTACTTCTCAATTAGCCTCAGTTTCCCTCACACACCAGCCAGATGTGCTTCATTCTCACATCTCTGAGATGTTCTTTCTACCAGCAACCTCCATTCAACAGACTCATTCAACAGACATTTACTATGCAAATCCCATATGCCAGACCCTGTGGGAGATCACAAGTCTTTCCTATAGAGGGGCTCACTGTCGACTTCAGTAGTATTTTAGTTATTTTTCTTTCACTACAACAAATCTTGAGGCCATCAACTTGCAAACAGAATGTTCACTTTGGCTCACAGTATGGAGGTCTCAGCCTGTGACTGGCCTCATTACTTCAAGTTTTTGGTGAGGTAGCAAGCACATCATGGAACAATCTTATAACGTAGCTATGAACTGCTCATCTCAGATCCAGGAAGCCAAAGTATAGAAGGGGTCAGGATCCCATACTCTCCTGTGCCTTGAAGACCTACCGCTGTTCTTTGACTATTTCCTGGCTGTGCTTCCCCAGGAATCAGCTGTCCCAGACATGGGCTTTGGAGGGACATTTAAAATCCAAATTATATAAATGAGGCAAAGAGCTAGTTCTAGTTCATGTAATAAGTACTACTTACGTTAAGTACATCAGCTGCTGGAGGAACTGAGACCCTGGCTGGCCTTCAAAGCAAAGCCAGAAGCTCAGAGCTGAGGAAAGAAGAGCTTGTGAGATGGCCCGACACATTGGCACATGAGCGTCTGCTGAGGCGGAACAAGAGATGAGGCTGCATCACCACTCTGTGCCCTGCTGAGGTGCTCACACGCCATCGTCTCGCTGACTGGAATATCAGTAATTAATAACTAATACCCTGTGTTGTGCTCTGTTTCAAGATCTCTACACAACATAATGCACTTAATCCTGGCAACATCCTTGGCGGGGGGGGGGGGGAGTCCTATCTTTTCATTGAATAAGAAACTAAGGCTGCCCAAGTCACATAGCAGTTCCCAGCTTGAGTCTAAGCTCTTTAGTACTGTACATTAATAATTCATATGCTTAGTTGTCTTGTTTCTGCAAATAGTAAAACAGGAAAGGTCAGAGACTGTCACAGGCACCGTGTATCCTAGCAGAACTCCATAACCTAAAAGTGCATAGTGCACATCCTGGAAAAGAGAGAATTGAATTGACCCAGAAGCCTTCAAGGGCCCAGTGAAATACTCCTATTTGCTAATTATCCAGATCTGTAACAGGAGGAAAAAGTAGAGAAAAACAGACTGCATTTCACATCTCAGTTTCACATTCCGTGTCCTTCAGAGACATGACAAATCTGTATTAGCTGAATTCACACTGTTAGTCTTTACCTTGCAGACTCAGGATGTCTTCATGTTGGAAGCCATTTGACAGTTGCCTTGTTGAACCTCCCACCCATTCAAAACTGTAACTCAACTGTGAGACTAAGAACATGAGTCTGGAATGCAAGCTTTTAAAAATCACTTGGTCTGAGCCTGAATCTTTTGGGGGAAGAGAAAGAATCCTGACTGCTCAGATTGCAACAGAATGGAGTAATAATGTGTATGTTTAAAGTAGATGCTGTGCAAATGAGCTCTTGTCTCTTCTATAAGCTCAAAGATAAAACAGTAACCAAAGTGGGCATGCCAAATAGAGTAGTATGGGAATTGGTGGTCAAGTTTATATGTCATAATAGAAATGTCACTGAAGGCTTGCGTGCCTGTGCAGAGTGAGAATGAAAGCCTTCTCTCCCCTTACCCCTCACCCTTGCTCACTGTGGGAGGTTCCAGGAGGTCCTGTAAGGACACTCAGCACTTCTCATCCCACCCAAAGCATGGCATTTGTTTAAACAGGGCAGGAGGGTGGAGAGACAAGGAACCCGCCCGCTCATCCTCTCCTACCATAGCTTCGTGGTTTTCCCTGTCATAACCCTACCCCCGCCGCATAAATCTTAGCCTTGGAGACCAGACTCAGAGGCTTCCTCTTCAATTACAGTGTAAGGGCTGACATTAGTTGAGTATGTTGCCCAAGTGCAATGCTCTGTGTTCTCTTGAGAGATGAGCACATGTCACTCTTGAGTCATATGCTGCCCCTAGCTGCTTTACCACTTGCTGAAACTAAGGTTCAGAGTGGCAAGGTGAACTGCCCGAGGTCACAGTGCCTGTCAAGGAGCCACGGCTGAGGTCCAAGTTGTCTCACTCCTGAGCCCAGACTTTTCGCCTTTGTACTACAGTTTCTTGGCCCCCAAACTGTGGCCTCCACATCCTACTTGCTTTGACCATCTGCCAAATTCTCCCAATTCCCACAGTGCTTTAGCTGCATTTCTTTTAGGGGACTTGCCAGTTTTAGCAGCTTATTATTGTCGTTTATGCAAAGTGGTCAGTTTTTCCCATTCAACCAGGGGGCATGAAACAGAGGGCATTTCTTATTCTTGTTATGGCTTCCACAGTGCCACATGTAAGCTATGGCATCTGCAGACAAGGGAAACCAAAGCTGCTTCTCTGGAGAGACTGGGATTTATAAAACAACCTGTAGACATTCAGTGGTGCAAATTTCCCTAAGAAAGGATTTAACTGAGAAGGATGGAGTCATGGTCTCCTTAACCAATTAGGCAGCTCACATCACATAGTCCGCTTTACGCACATCGCTCCGCTGATGCCCTGGTTCTCAGAACCCTCGCTCACTGTGCAGACTTCTTCTGTTTCTGAGAATGTTTCTGTGGCAGAACTGAGCTTCCCTGGATCCCTGACAGCAGACTGCAGAGGCCCTCCACCTCCTCTTGCCTCACAGTCACCGGAGAAGGATCTAGTTGGCATTAACTGTACTTCTGTTACACAAATTGGCACCACGTGGATTTCAAAACACTTCGTTAAATGCCTGTTTATTCCACCAGGGATGCCCACTCCCCTGTCTCTCCTCTGTTTCTCTCTTCCTCGCTCTGTGAGGCTGTTTCCCTCTAATCTTTCCTCTTAGGATATGACAAATGACAGGGGTTAAAGTTCACATCCTCCCCCAGTTTTTGGCAGAAGAGAACTGTTCTGAGGCTGAGTCCTACTCTCTAATCCCTCCTACTTACTGGCCTTAAACATATTTCTGTGTGTATTGTTCAAGATTTTTGTATTTTTCTCTAACCATTTCATAACCACTTGGTCTGTCCTCTACTGGCACAATATTTTGCTTATAATTATGCCCAAATAGTTGCCAATGAGTTAGAAGGGTCCAGGGAGAAGAAGCTAGTGTGTCCAGCTTCTGACCAGTTTCTGTGTCCAGCAAAAACAGTGTCTCCCCTGCTTCTTAAAGTACGGTGCTAAACAAGACGTCGCCTTTCTCCTCTGTGGCTGCCCAGCCTTGCTGCTAGGCAGGCATAACATTGCTTATGCTGTCCTGAGGTCAGTCTTGATCCCAATGCTGCCTGGTCAGGAGCAGACACACCCTTGGCTCAGATGTTGCTGCTACCTCCCTGTCTCCCTCCATCATCATAGCAAAGGTCTTAGCAAGTCCAAAAACTGTCTTGCATTTTGCTTAGGAGAGCCAGGTTCTGCTCCCCCAAGATGGACAATTGCAGATGTTCTGTATTATAATTGCCAGAACAACCAGGTGGCCTGGGCCTTTTGAGTGGTAAGGTTCTTACTCTGACTACTGCATCTTAGGGAGTACAATTCTCCAGGCTTCTGTGGAAAGGTGATACAGTGCCTGGCACATCCTGCTGTGCCCAGAGCTCCGTGGCCATGGCTGAGGACAAGTGTGACCATGTCCCTGGCTGACGTTCAGGAAGGCTGGGGCCCTGTGACTCCCAGTGCAGCTCGCTGCCTCTCCTGCCAGTCCAAGTCTTGCTAGCTCCCAGGCTGCACTGGCTCCTCAAGGACTCATGTAGCTGTCCCGTCCTATCCTAGCGTTGTAGTATGTCACTGGCTCCAGTGGCGTGGCTGTGTACATGACTTCACGTACATAGTCTCTGAGCAAGTTCCTGCCACCTCCTGCCATGGAGGAGATTCTGGAAGAAGCCACCTCAACATCTCTTGAGTACCCAGCCATTTATAGTAGAGGCAATTCTTCTAGAGCTATCTCCTTCTGCTGTCAGGGGGACCTACTTATCAGGTACCACTGTGCTTCTTCCTTTCTCCACCACACTCAGCCTGGCACATTATGTGTCGGTTGTGAGCACATGTAGCATCAGATGGCATTCCTCCACACACACCCTGCCAAAGGGCCTGAGCCCAGGGCTGGGTCAATCTAGTTGTGCAGACATATAAACAGTAACCTCTGACTAATGGGGGGATTTCATAAGTCTATTCCAAGTGAGTTAACTTTTTATATTTCTTTGCTTCCTTTCATTTGAAAGATTATTTTATTACTGATGTAAATTGTTCACAAGTGTTTGGGGGCTGGAGAGATGGCTCATCAGTTAAAAGCACTAGCTTCCCTTGCAGAGGACCCAGGTTCAGTTCTCAGCACCCAAATGGCAGCTAACAACCATCTGTAACTCCAGTTCCAGGGAATCTGATGCCCTCTTCTGACCTCCACAGGCATTGCATGACATCAGTGCATTTAACATAACAGCCAAAACACTTATACACATAAAATAAAAATAATAAATAATGTTTAAGAAATAAGTATTTGAAGAAAAATGCTTTCTAATTCCCCACATGTAACTAATTATTTTAGAAGATATTTTATTTTTATTATTTTTAATTTTATGTGTATGAGTGTTTTGCCTGCATGTATGTAACTGCACCTGTGTTGTGCAAAGCCCTAGGAGATAAGAAGAGGGTATCAGATCCTCTGGAACTAGAGTCATAAATGGTCATTAGCTGCCATGTGGGTGCTGGGAACTGACCCCAGCTTCTCTGCAAGAGCAGCCAGTGCTTTTAACTGCTGAACCATCTCTCCATTACCCCAACATGTAATAACTTTTGTTGTGTGAAATCTTTTTCCCAAATCATGAGTAATACCATAATCTGTAATAACTGTAATAATCTGTAAGTTGCCCAGTAGAGTTAATTATATAAGGAGAAATTCAGATGTCTCTGGCTACAGCTTTATCCCAGGTACTGTGATATCACTGGTGGGCCACGGTCATCATTTTTTTTTTTTTTTTTTTTTTTTGCCTTTTCGAGACAGGGTCTCCCTGTAGCCTCAGCTGTCCTGGAACTCACTCTGTAGACCAGGCTGGCCTTGAACTCACAAAGATCCACCTGCCTCTGCCTCCCGAGTGCTAGGATTAAAGGCATGCGCCACCACGCCCAGCTATCACGGTCATCATTTTTAATGAAACAAAAGTAGAATGGAGTGGACCAGACCAGAAATTTTCTGAGTGCTTTGTGCTTCTAAAGCTAAATGTGCCTTCATGAAGCTTTCAGTTCAGTCATGTTTTTATGGATGTATGTGCATGTGATCACATGTGTTTTGTTCATACATAATACACTCATTTATGTGTGCCCCATAGGTCCAGGAGCTCTGCGTCAGACGTATACCTCATCCTGGGCCACAGTCAAGCAAAAGTTGCCTCTCAGGGGCCCCTGGAAGCTTCAGCCTAGCCCTCTCCATCACTACTGCTTTTGGCCACTGGGGACACTACTTCCCTTTCCCCAATTGAACTTTCAGTTATTTTGAACTTTCAAATATTTTTTTCTTTCTTCAGCACCAAATCATGCATTCTGAATTGGTTGTGCCATCTTTGAGCCCGTGTGTGTGTGTGTGTGTGTGTGTGTGTGTGTGTGTGTGTGTGTTTTGGTCTTTTCGAGACAGGGCCTCACTGTAGCCCCAACTGTCCTGGAACTGGCTATGTAAACCAGGCTGGCTTTGAACTCACAGAGATCCACCTGCCTCTGCCTCTTGAGTGCTGGGATTAAAGGCATGCACCACCATGTCCAGCGAGCGTTTTTTGAATTCTTACAAGATGACAGAGGGGAAAACCAGAAATAGTGATAAGCAGACACTAGATAAAGGTTGTCCCACTTGCATATCATGTTAAAAATGATTCCTATTGCCGGGCGTGGTAGTGCACGCCTTTATTCCCAGCAGAGGCAGGCAGATCTCTGTGAGTTCAAGAGTGAGCTCCAGGACAGCTGGTACTAAAAGGAAGATCCTGTCTCAAAAATACCAAAAAAAAAAAAGACCAAAAAAAAAAAAGATTCCTGTTACTATTTTTAAATACTGCTCAGTTTAACGTGGTATTTCTACTGTTGAACATGCATGGCTGTAACCTTGTGTGATGAATGCATGCTAGTGCTATAGTATGTAGCCCTAAGATTCATAGCTCTCCATCTGCCTATATGTTACTTGAGACAGATCAATACAGAGAGGCCTCAAGGATGCTGGTAAATATGCAGATAGCTGTTTTCACTACTGAATTCCTCTGTAGAAGCTCAGTGGAAATAGAGCAGTTCAGCATTGTCCACGAATAAGCAATTGAATATTTGTAAAAGGAGCAAAGCCCTAAACTCCTACTAAGTTTGAGACACTGGAGCATGTGTGCACTAGGCATATACAAATAAAAGGCTAAGAGCCTCCCCTTAGGTGCCAAGCCTCATTTTAATGACTGACACTAAGTCACTATCAGATATGGCAACTCATTTCCTTAAGACAGATCTCAGGGTTGAAAGGAGGTTAAATGAAAAGGAACACAACAGAGCCAGGTTTCCAGCCCTTCTCTTTGTACTTAAATATTAATAGATACTTGGCAAAAAGCGCATATAGCTCATGATTCTTTGTGAGAGGCAGGTTTCAGCCTGGATATGTGTTGCTAATTCTCCATTTGATTGTCTTCAGTTGGTCAGCATGTTTCCATGTCCCAATGATAGTGTGACAGATTGCTGTAGTCCAGAATACCAGCAGGTAAATACCATGATATGACCTAGATTTCTTGCCAAGTTTCCTGATCTGTAAAATATAAAAGTTAGATAACACATTTTAAAAGATGTGTTATATACCATTGCTCATAGAGTGAAACAAAGTTCTTTAGCTTAGGAGGGGAGGAATTTTAGGCTTTATGTTTGAACTGTATCTGCAGTATTGCTTATCTGTAGCACGTAAGGTAGAATCTGAATGCTCTCTAAGCAGAGACATGCTGTTTGAAGCTGAAGTTGTACTAGTCACTTTGATCTGATTATCACACATCATACATATGTGTTGAGGGAACACACCATACTCCATAGGTTTATACAATTATTATGTCAATTAAAACATTAAAAATATTTAAAGAAAAGTGTTATTTGCCTAAAAGGAAGAATTGACATGAACACATTCTCAAAGCAAAGTACTGTCAGTGGGGCTTGTTTTACAGGGGAGAGAGTGAGGCAGCAGGTGACTAGCCAGTCACTCTCCTGTCTGAGACATACTTTATGCATCTGTAAAGCATCCTGCTTCAAAGTAGCTGGGAAGAAACAGTGAGATGCGCACAGGGGAATGCACGCAGGGACACTGAGTAACAGTGCTGTGCAAGCCACACAAACTAACAGGCAGTGTCGTTTTCTTCTTCAATTGCTATGACGCAGTTCTCCACGATTAATAGCATAAAACTCTGTAAAACTAACAGCATGAAGCAGTTGTTGTTAGGCCCCTCTGTTTGTGTTCAGGCTTTCTAGTCCCTACCACATAAGAACTGCCTGTAAATTAGCTTTGCTAATCTTAGATTCAAATAAATTATTCACCAGCCTGGCTCCTTGTAGTTTATCTTATAGAATCCACAGGCAACACTGCACCATCTTGAGCTGAAACAAATACATTCATATTAGGTTTCTATGACCTTATGTTATTCTGTATGTCAGATGATTCTGAAAATATTTACTCCTTTTATCCAACCTTTACTTATATGAAACTTGATTTGAAGGTTAAGGCTCTAACAGCAGGCTCTTATTTTGTACTCTTCTTCAGTGTCAGTGATTGGATTATACTTCTGATGTATCAGTCATTTAATGTTGTCAAGAAAGAGAATATAGTCCTAAGTAATTTCTGCTTATATTTATGTTTTGAACACCTTGTTGCTTCCAGGGGTGAATGGAATGGTAGAAAATGTATAAATCATTCTTTCCAAGAGTGCTGGTTAGTTTTTGTGAACTTGACACAAACTAGACCCACATAGTTAGAGAGAACCTCAGTTGAGGAATTTCTTACATCAGATTGACCTGTGGGCATTTCTGTGAGGCATTTTCTTTTTTTTTTTTTTTTTGGTCTTTTCGAGACAGGGTCTCCCTGTAGCCCCAGCTGTCCTGGAACTCACTCTGTAGACCAGGCTGGCCTTGAACTCACAAAGATCCGCCTGCCTCTGCCTCCCGAGTGCTAGGATTAAAGGCATGCGCCACCACACCCAGCTTTAACTGTTAATTGATGTAGGAGAGCCCAGCTCATTGTGGCTGATGCTACCCATGGGTAGGTGGTCCTAGATCTTATAAGGAAACAGGCTGACCATAGGCCCGGGCAAGCAAACCAGTAAGCAGTGTTCCTCCACGGTCTCTACACAGCACCTGCCTCCAGGCTGTTGCCTTGGCTTCCCTCATGGACTGTAACTTGTAAGATGAAATAAACCCTTGGGGGTGGGGCTGGAGAGATGACTCACGGGTTAAGAGCACCAGTTGCTCTTGCAGAGGACTCAGGTCCTCTCACAGAACCCATTCACAGTACCCACATGACTGCTAACAATGATCCTTAACTCCAATTCCAGGGGATCCAAATCCTTCTGACTTTGCAAGCATTGAAGGACATGGGTGCACTTATACACGTGCAGCCAATACAAAAAGAAAGAAGGAAGGAAGGAAGGAAGGAAGGAAGGAAGGAAGGAAGGAAGGAAGGAAGGAAGGAAGGAAGGAAAGAAAGAAAGAAAGAAAGAAAGAAAGAAAGAAAGAAAGAAAGAAAGAAAGAAAGAAAGAAAGAAAGAAAGAAAGAAAGAAAGAAAGAGAAAGAGAAAGAGCTCTTTCTTCCCCAAGTTGGTTTGGTCAGTGTTCAGTCATAGCAACATGAGGCAAACTAGAACATCGAGAAAACTTAATTCAAAGGAAGAAAATATGACAATTCAAGAAGAAAATTATGTAGAATATTGGGTGTCTGATTGGTAATAAGTCCACATTATGGGGAAAATATAATGTGGACATAAAGCAATTAATCCTATTTGTAGTTTTTTACAAATAAAAGAGACAAACTATATGAGGCAAGTATTAGGTGATGGTAGAGTCATCACTGGCAGGATACAGAAGAACTCTGTAATAGTTTCATATAAAAGATCTGATTATTCTTAGAAAGACTTGGGTCAACTCAGAAAAAGAGGGAGACCACAGGTCTCATGTCGACAGTGTGTATGTACACGCACTCTGTGGGATGAGAGGGGCGACAAGACTCAGGCTCGGCCTTTGGTACATACTGAATAACTTCCACTTTTCCCTGTCTTTCTTTTATTTGCTGTTTTCTTTCCTTTCATTTTTTTGTTTTTGGCACAGGGTCTTCCTACCTAGTCCTTCCCAGCCTCAAGCTCGGCAGTAGTCCTCCTACTCTAGTCTCCCAAGTGCAAGGTTAACTTCTTTGTAGTCGTGAGAGGTAGGTAGTAGGTAAAACTGTGTGAGAAAACGATAGTACTTGTTTTGGTCTTTTTGAGACAGGTTCTCCCTGTAGCCCCAGCTGGCCTGGACTTCCCTATATAGACTAGGCTGGCTTCAATCTCATAAAGATCCACCTGCCTCTACCACCCTAGTGCTGTGATTAAAGGTGTATACCACCATACCTGGCTGAAAAATAGCATAAGCTGTTAAAACAGGGGGCTGGAAAGATGGTTCAGTGGTTAAGAGCACTGTTTGGTCTTGCAGAAAACCTGGGTTTGATTCCCAGCATCTACATTGCAGCTAACAATCATCTGTAAGTCCAGGTCCATCGGATCCGATGCTCTCTTCTGACCTCCATGGGCCTTGCATGACGTGGGAGTACCTGCCTATATGCAGACATTACACTCATGCACATAAAATAAAAGATAATAAAACAAAATATTTTAAAATTTTAAGCTGTCAAAATAACACAAAGAAGCACATCCTGCATTCACCAGCATGTCTGGAAAGGGCCCATGCGTGCAGCCTCACTGCCATTTTGCGGCCGGTTAGCCCAGGTTGGGGAGCCCTGCAGTAAGGGCTTTTCCCATGATGAAGAGTCAGAGATTAGAATGGGTGACATTTAAAAAAAAAGTTAGGTTTGAATAAATCAAAGATCCAGTGAAGGAAGTCAACAAAGCCATAATTGAACAATGTGGAACATTCTACCTATTCCCTGGCATCTTCAAAATATTAAATATCTTCTAAAGGTAAACCTTCCTTGCTGTGTTTTACTATACCCATTCAAAAGGGTAAGAAGTAACTTACAGGATGGTAGACAACACAGGTGTTTTTGAGGGTTCTTTAACAAAATAGCATTTCTGGATGGCTTGAGAAATAAACAATATATTTTTATTACTTGCCCTCTTCCTCATTTTGAATTTTCTAAAGCAGGAATGTGAACTAGAAACCGAGGTTAGTTTGATCTTGCAGTAAAGCTTTTGTATGGGTGACAGCACATCTGTAGCAGCCGTTTTCCTTGAATTCCAACAAAATGCATCCATTGGTAGTTCATGTGCCAGTTTATCACATTGTGCTTTATTTACAACAGCATCGTTCTTTACTATTCAGTTTCTCTTGTGAGTATCTGTAGTACTAATATACACAGGTGTGAGTTGGTGCATCCATCCTGCCTAATCAGTCAATTTATCTAACATCTTTTGAGTGGGGATCCTAATATTTCTACCTGTGAAATGAAAATAAGTTCTTTTGGGGAGATGACAGAACTAATTGGTCCTTGTGCTGTGCATGGCTCAGTATCCTACACAGAACCACACTTAATAGATATTAGTGACAGGCTTACATAGAGCAGCACCCTGAGGTTCTACAGCACCCTGCCTGCATATGGCTTGATGTCATCCATGGATGGTGGGTTTTAATATTTTTCTTTGAGAAAACTGATCTGAGATTTAAGTTTTTTACTTAATTAAGCCTTTGATAATATACCTTTAAGTTGGAACTTTGTTTCAAGTCAGTAGGAATTTGGAAGAACAAATACAGTCATGTACCAGGCAAATGTTTTGCCTCAAAGATAGACAACATTTAGGAGAGTGTATACCATGCAGCCCAGGCATGTGGATAGGCCATGTTGGTTTGTGTGGGTTCCATGATGATGAAATCACCTAGCAGTGGTCTTCCAGAAAGTTGTGTTGTCATTAAGTGACACGTAACTATATTGGAGATACTAAGGGATGGGAGAGACCTCTCTAAACTGAACATTCTTAAAGCCCTGGTACTTGATGAACTGGTAGGAAAGATGAGTATTCAGACTGAAGAGAATGTTTGTGCATTGGAGTTAAAGGGATTTAACACTGAAAGGGGGCCTTCATGTGATTTTGACATAAAGAAAATCAGAAACTAACCAACCTCACACATGTAATCCTAGCACTTGGAAGGTTGAGGCAAGAGGATTGCTATGAGTTCTAGGTTAGCTTGAGCTACATCACAAGTTACAGTAAATGAACATGAACCCTGTTCTCAAAGAAGGAGGGGGGATCCGTTATAAGGAGAGTCCTTTGTCACAGCACTTCCTGCCCCTTCATTGTGAAGCTCTCTTCCTTCAGAGTCCACAGAGGCAGGCAGGCCTGTACCCCGTCCTTGTTTGTGCTGCCTTGAGGGGCTCTGAAGGCTGTACCCTGGGGCTGACAGCTGCTGCTGAAGGGAGCACTGTGGCCCGGGCAGAAGCCAGGCTGTCTGACAGCTCAGTCCATCTCCTGAGCTTGAGCATTTTCCCGTCTCACCCTGACTCCACCCTGGAGCCCAGAAGCCATCACAGCTGCTTAGCTCAGTGGTCCCATGGGACCAGGGAGCTGAAAGCCACAAATGATCTTTCTCTTGACCTGGCATGGCTCTAAGACGAGATCATTTTAGACCACAAACTTTGACCCAGTGAATAGACGAGTGATGTAAATAAAGATGAAGAGGAAGAAACTCAGAACAAAAAGAAAAAAAAATGGTAGACTTTAGACTCCGTATTCCAAAATCAGAGAGTTTTTAAATCCCTCAATAACTAATATTGGAGAGGTTAAATCCTAACTATGATAATTCTTTTATTTGTAATGCTGCATGGATTAGGAGCTGCTAAATATTAGATGCCTTTTTGAAATCCACTATAATTATTTACATTTGGCGTTGTACAGAGAGTATACAATGCCATGTATATTTACCCTAAGAGTGTTAATTTACTATTGCCATTGTGACAGATCTGTGGTATAAAACAACACGGATTAAGTTTTTTTATTGTGGAGCTCAGAATGTGTCTGCCTGTTTGAGTTCCTTCCAAAAACCCCAGGGAAAAGCCAATTCCTTGATTTTCCCAGCTCCCAGCAGAGGCCATTTCTCAGTCACAGCAGCTTGTACTCTAGCCTCTGTTTGCAGAGCTGCAGCACCCTCTTTAAGGCTGACCCTACCCTAAAGGACCTTCATGATTGCATTTATGATACACCCAGATAACCCAGGGCTCTCTCCCCATTGAAACACCCTCAGTCTCCTCTGAAAGTGTTTTCTGCCACATAAGGTAATATATTCACATGCTCTTGGGATTAAGATGCTGATATCTTCAAGGGACTTTAAAGCTTTGGAATGTTTCAGACCAGCAACCCAGAAATCTGTGAAGAAAGCATTAATTAATAGAAGTGGAAAGTTATGCAAGGTCAATGGTCATTTACAAAATTCTGTAGTTTAGCACATTACATATGTGACAAATGAGAATGTCTTCAAGTAGTATGTTCAGAGAGAAGGCACTTCTTTGTGAATATTCTGTAAATATTCACATACTTGTCCAGACCTCTTTATCATTACCACTTATAGCTAAAAATGAAAAAAAAAAAAACTGAGAGAAAGATGCAGGACAGTTATGGCAGAATGCATGATCTGGGATGGGGTGGGGGGGGGGGGGAGGGAAAGGGAAATAAGCCTGAACTGAATTGGAAAAAATGTATGAAATGTACAAAACATCAATAAAAACTAATTTAAAAAAAAAAGGAAAATAAATAAAAATAAAAAATAAAATTATATCCTGGGTGTGGTGGCACATGCCTTTAGTCCCAGCATTCTGGAGGCAGAGACAGGAGGAAGATCTATGTGAGATTGAGGCCAGCCTGGTATACATAGCAAGTTCCAGGCCATCTGGGACTACAGAGAAACCCTGTCTCAAAAATCAAAAATAATGTGTTACTGCATTTATTTTCTTACGTTCTCCATGTACTGGTGCATGGTGGTTGTGTGTGTGTGTGTGTGTGTGTGTGTGTGTGTTGGTGCATGTGCCATGACATGCATGTGAAAGTCAGAGGACAACTTGGTGTTCTTTCTTTCTACTGTGTGGATCCTAGGGATAGAACTTGGGCACTTAAGCTTGGTAGCAAGCCCCTTTACCCACTGAGCCCTCTTGCTTGCCCTCTCATCATTCTTCTGCTGTGTTTGAGCCCTTATCTACTGTAGTTGAGGGTCCACTTCCCACTGGATGCCTCTATATACACTAAACAAACTGTAACTACACCAGCTCATTTCCTCTGAGTATCTTTGCCTTATATTTAAGTTGGTTGTCAGCACTGTCGTGGAGCAGTGACATGAATTTTAGTTTAGCACATCATATCCTAGAAAGGACAATAATTTTTTCTGACTTTCCTTTGTGGCTCACAGAGCAAGACAGTGTGGAAGGCAGTAGAAAGAGTATGCATAGCAGGTAGCTGCAGTTGGGGGCTGAAGTGGATGGCACCATAGCCACAGAGAAGTCCTGTTGCACTAAGGGGTTGACAGGTGACCAGCATGCACTGACAATGCTGCAGTTCTCTGTGTGTGATGTTCACATGTTGGGTGGATAGAAGATCCCAGTGCAGAGGTGCAGCATGCTTGTACTAAGCCATTTGCTTTAGAACAGGCACCTCATGGTCTTAGACACTGGGAATGGGAGCTGGGTCAGTGGTGCTCAGCACAGAACCCATCTGCATCTCCTAGAGTCTGACACCTCTCAGGAGGTACTTGTACCAGGCTTCAAGCACTGGCTTTCTACCTCTGTAGAAGGAGCCCAGCCACCTGGAGCCTCTCCTGTCTGTGATAGTTGGGGAAACCACTCACATGTCATAGATTCCCCCAACACATATGAAGATTTGTTGATGTCAAATTAAAACACGGTTAAGTATTTGGTGGTATGTTAAACGCTAATATTAGCTCATACACTCCTGGCCATTGACCTACCAGGGCGCATGCTGAATGCTCTTGTGTAAAGATTTTTTTTTTTGTCTTTTTTGAGACGGGGTCTCCCTGTAGCCCCAGCTGTCCTGGAACTCACTCTGTAGACCAGGCTGACCTTGAACTCACAAAGATCTGCCTGTCTCTGCCTCCCAAGTGATAGGATTAAAGGCATGTGCCACCACACCCAGCTCTTGTGTAAAGATTTTTAAGAAAATTCTAATGATAATATAAAAAACCTTTGAGGACTTTGTATATACGAGTTCACTTAATCCTCAAAAAAACTCATGTAAATCTGGTTGGTACTAATGAACTGAAAAGAACATAGAAAGGGGTTGTGGGGCTGGAGAGATGGTTCAGTGGTTAAAAGCACTGGTTGCTCTTGCAGAGGACCCTGGTTCAAATCCCAACACGCACATGGTGGTTAACAATCCATCTGTAACTCCAGTTCCAGGGGATCCAACACCCTTCTCTGACCTCTGCAGGCACTGTACAACATGGGGCACTGCACAACATGGGTGTACTTACATACATGCAGTCAACACACACACACAACATGGGTGCACTTACATATATGCAGTCAATACACTCATACACACAAAAAAAATAGAATAAAGAAAACTTAAAAAAATAATAATAAAAAGGGGTTGTAACTGAAGCTCACATTGACTATGAACAGCAGAACTGGGCTTCAAAGCCAGCTACCTTTTTACACCAAAATGAAAATGTGCAGATGCTGAGATGAGAGAGGTAGAGAGCCAGCATCCAAGTTATGTGTTAAAATGATGGAACTTACCAGGGTTCTGGAGGATACTATATCTGGTACAACTCAGAAATGAGTCCAAGAAGGATAAAGTCTTTTTGGTTCTCAGAGACTTAGCAGCTGAGGTAGATAGCTTATACATAATCCACTGTATGCTCAGATGAGCTTTGAGTCTCAGAAGACCTTGATAACAAGGAGACAAAGGGACTCTGGTCTCCAAAGATATGCTTTCTAAAGACAGGAAAGTGCCATCTACTCTCAGCCCTTTCCTAAAATTTCATTGGCAACCTGTGCCAAATAAAAGTCTAAGAAAGTATAGAAGGGGATGAGGATGCTGGCTTAACCTGTGAGGGAGGCAAATCAGTCGGCATGAGAAGGGAGATGACCTGGGTAGAGATCCACAAGAGGCTGGCAGGACTACGAAGGACTGCCGGGGAAGGTCCTGGTGAAATAAAGAGCAAGAAATAAATTTTCAATGAGTAATAATAATAATTCACTCCAAAGCCATTATAAAAGGGAGTGAGACCTTATTAACCACAGATGTGTGCAAATTAATATCCAAGACCCTCTACAATTCTGTCTGGGGTTTATATTTTTGTTTAGGAGAGCATCATCCTTAATTGCATTTCATAAAGAAGTCAGTTATGGTGAAATCCAGTAGCATTTTTAAGTTATAACTGAACATGTGCTCTGTGGACCAGAAGAGAGCTTATTGAAGAAAGGGGAGGGGGTGTTTATTTCCTGCTGCTACCATAACAAAGAAACCCAAATATAGTTCTTTAAAAATTTCAATCATCTAAAGCCGGGTATGGTAGTGCACACCTTTAATCCTAGCACTCGGGAGGCAGAGGCAGGTGAATCTTTGTGATTTCAAGGCCAGCCTGGTCTACAGAGTGAGTTCCAGGACAGCTGGGGCTACAAGGAGACCCTGTCTCAAAAAGACTAAAAAAAATTTTTTTTCAATCATCTTACATTTCGGTAGATAAGAAGGCCAGCCTGCATCTGCTGAACTAGGACCACCATGCATTTCCTCTCGGGGCCTCTTCTTGCCTCTTCGGCATCCAATGGCAGCCCACAGTCCTCTGCTTATGGCCTTTCCTCCATCTTCAAAGCAAGGCCAAGAGCTTCTTAGGCTGTCATCTCTCTGGTCTGTCTTCATAGCATTTCTTCTTCCTTTCTCTTTTGATATCTGCTTCCTGAAAGTCTTGGGATTATCCCATTCTTCTCCAAAATTGAGTCACCACTGAATGGTGGGACTGTGGGGGTTTGGGCACAACAGTTTTGCACGAAGGATGCTTATACTCATGGATTATCACTTATAGCTAAAAAATGGAAAAAAAAAAAACTGAAAGATGCAGGGCAGGTATGGCAGAATACATGATCTGGGATGCGGTGGGGGTGGGGGGGAAGGAAAAGGGAAATATGCCTGATCTGAATTGGAAAATGATGTATGAAATGCACAAACCATCAATAAAAATTAAATTAAAAAAAAAAGAAAAAGCAGTCTGTGGTGGTGTATATAGAAAGGAATTTAATTTTTTTTTTAATTTTTATTTATTTCTGTATGTGTATGAGTGTACTGTCTGCATGTAGGTCTGTGCACCCGTGTCGTGCAATGCCACGGAGGTCAGAAGAGGGTCTTGGATTCCCCTGGAACTGGAGTTCTCCTGGAATTGGAGTTACAGACGGTTCTTAGCCGCCATGTGGGTGCTGGGGATTGAACCCGGGTCCTCTGCAAGAGCAGTCGATGCTCTTAACCGCTAGGCTATCTCTCCAGGCCCGAAAGGAATTTTAAAAGCTTTAGAATACATTTAACTATAGAGGTAAAAGACTTGTACATTGAAAAATCACAAAATAAAGTTTAAGATTTTAAAGAAAAAAAAAAAATTGAGTCACCAATACTGGCTGCCCCTCAACTGTTTGTAAGTGAGAACACAGCAACAGCGGCGAAGAGGGAGAGGTGGCAAATGGAGGAGCGCCAGGACTTAAACACACAGCAAGTGTGACTGTCTAGAAAACAAAGGCAGGAGACAGAACATCAGGACAGTCTCTCACTATGCAGCCAAGGCTGGCCTCAAACTCCTGATTCTCCCAAGTACTGGGACTAGAGAGGGTCGACTGAAAAATTTGGATTTTATTCATCTTATAAAAATGATATTTACTTCTAATCTCTCTATTGTGGTCCATATTTCATCTGTGGGAAAATGGAAACCTGATGCAGAGCTGGGTGTGGTTCTGCATGTCTGGAATGTGCATCCTCAGCACTTTTAGGAGCTGAGGCAGGTGAACTTTGAGTCCAGCCTGGACTATGTGGGGAGAACCTGTCTTTTTAAAAAGAGAAAAAGGGAGCTGGAGAGATGGCCTAGTGGTTAAGAGTGCCAACTGCTCTTGCAGAGGACCTGGGTTCGATCCCCAGCACCCACATGGCGGCTGAGGACCGGGGTTCGATCCCCAGCACCCACATGGCAGCTGAGAGCCATCTTTAACTCCAGTTCCAGGGAAATCCGACACCCTCTTCTGACCTCCAAGGCAGAAAAAAAAAAAAGAGGAAAAGAAGCCATGCTCGGTAGCACACACCTTTATTTTTTTGATATTTAAAGTGATTTTAATTTGCATTTGCTTAATTATTAGCAATGTTGAACACTTTTTTTTCACAGCTGTTTTCAGATCACATTGTCGTTGCTCAGTTTGCCTTACAACTAGGCAATTGGTGCTAGCATCCACAGATGAGGGATACCATTCGTCGTTTGTTTTTCTAGGACTGTGTTACTTCACTTAGCATGATATCTTCTAGATCCATCCATTTACCTGCAAAGTTCATGATATCATCTTTCTTTACCACTGCATACAAATCCATTGTGTAGATGGACCACATTTTCTCTATCCACTCATCAGTTGAGAGGCACTTGGGTTGGTTCTAGCTCCTTGCTATTGTGAAGAAAGCTGCAATAAACATGGCTGTCCATGTATCTCTGTGGTAAGATGAGTCTTGTAGGTACATACCCAGGAGTGGTATGACTGGGTCAGGTGGTAAGCTCATTTTGAGTCTTCCAAGGGTTTTCCACACTGCTTTCCATAGTGGCTGTATGAGTTTACATTCCTACCAGCAATGGATTCCCCACAACCTCTCCAGCACTTGGTATCATTTGTTTTATTGATCCTAGCCAGTCTTATCAGAGTGAGATGATATCTTAAAGTGGTTTTAATCTGCATGTCCTTAATTATTAGCGACATTGAACATTTTTTAAGCTGTTTCTCAGCCATCTCTAATTCTTCACTTGTGAAATCTCTGTTCAGCTCTTTACTCCATCTTTTGAGTGAGTCATTTGTTTTCTTTCTTCTTTGTTTTTTGAGTAGTTTATATATTCTGGAAATCAATGCTTTGTCAGATGTATCTGCAGTGAAGGTTTTCTCTTCACTTCCTTTATTGTTTCTTTGGATGTACAGGAGCTTTTGAGTTTAATGAGGTCCCATTTGTCAATTGTCAATCTCATTTCTTGCACAGCTGCTGTCTGACTTAGAAAGTCTTTTCCTACACCTATGTCTTGTAGGCTATGCCAACTTTTTCTTCTATCATCTTCAGAGTTTTGGGTTTCACATTGAGGTCTTTGATCCATCTGGAGTTGACTTTTCTACAGGGCGAGAGGTAGGGGTTTAATTTCATTCTTCTACAAGTAGTAATCCAGTTTTGCCAACACCACTTGTTGAAGATGTTGTCTTTCCTCCATTGTGTCTTGGCCCCCTTGTCAAATATGAGGTGGCTGAAATTGTATGAGCTCAGGTTTGGATCTTCAGTTTTGATTCAGCACATATCTTTAATCCCAGCACTTGAGGGGGCAGAGGCAGGCAGATCTCTGTGAGTTCAAACCCAACCTGGTCTATATAGTGAATTCCAGGCCAGCTGGGGCTATAGGGAGACCCTGTCTCAGAAAGACAAAAAAAAAAAAAAGAAGAAGAAAAGAAAATTGATTAGTACAAAATAGAAACATAGTGGCAGCAGAACAGAATTCCATGAAATAGAGCGCCAGGAGAGCAGAAGAGGTAGACATTACATTTATTTTTGTCTATTTCCTTATTTTTTATGGCTTGTTTAAAAGTGTTCATCACATGGCACTATAATTATATTTATGGTTAAATAAATATATCTATTAGTCTCAAGTTCATATAAGGAAAACACTACTAATGCTGGTTGAGAAGCATTTTTGAATCTTTATATTCTGGACATCCTTGGTCTGTTCTCATTGCATTGGGAGTTTCTGTTCTTCTTCCTACTGAAGCTTGACAGTTCACCTGCCCTTACAGGATGCTGTTCACCATTCTCTAATTCTGTCCTTGCCTTTCTGCCTTAGTCAGAAACAGTCTCATATCTTCTCTGATGAATAATTCCTTCAAGTCAGTGGATAAGAGAAACCAAGCAAAACTTCCCCACAAAGTAAATGGTTGACCTACTTCATATACCAAGTCTCCTTGAGAATTATATAAGATTTTAAATCAAGCACACTAATAACCTCATAAATATTCATAAGTAATAGCAAAAGCAAATAGTTCGATGCTTTTTAAAGTAAAGAATTGCTGTGGGCTGTTTAGTATAGATTATTAATAGTTCTTTTGTTTCTGCCTCAACTGGTCAAGTAGTATACTGCCTCTGAATCTTAGGAAATGGCCAGGTTTGATGGATAAAGATGGCAAGACTGCTCAGGGCAAAGACCTAATATGCCCTGTGCTTGAGCTATGCTTGCTACAGTCAAGTTTCAACTCAGGTACAATCTCTCTAACTGAAGAATTGGGCTGGGAATTTTGGGTCTGTGATCAACTAGTGATGTCTGCCTGGGTGGAAAGTAAAGAATTGGAATTATATGTGCCACATCCTTGATAAGTCTACACAGAGTCAACGTAACAGATGTTTTTATTGTTTGAGGGTCTTGGTAGTGGTAGGTTTTTTAGTTTAGTTTTGTTTGTTTTTGCTTGTTTATTTGTTTGTTCATTGTTTTTGTTTTTTCCAGCATGACTTAGTGGAAAGAGAGAACTTGAGCTCTGGAATCAGATGGTATGGATCAGGTCTCAGTGGGACAAGTACTTAACTGTATAACTACAAGTGCCAGTCAGCAATTCTGCAGTCTATGAAATGGGTCTAATAATACCTGTGTGATGTAATGGCTACAATAATTAATCAGAACAATGGCACATAAAGCACATGGGTCCTTGTGAGAGCTGTCGTGGTCATTTCTACTTTATCTTTTCACATTCGCCTTCGTTCCATAACCAAGTCTTTAGGTTCTAAAGCTATAATGGGAAGAAGGGGCATCCCAAGCCAAGCCAGTCACGTTCTAGTCCTCTAGACCCGTCATCTGCTCAGAGTTAAGCTTCTGGCTCTATACAGAACCAAGCTTCTTCCTGGATAATTTGTGAACTCCAGCTACGGAATGAAATAGCTTCTATTTCTCTTGGCATATGGCCACAGAGTCGTGGGCACTCCATGAGACAAAGCTTGTCTACACTGGGAAGAAGTAAGTCAAGCAGCAACATCTAATAGCCTAGTTCCCAGAGGTCAGGCCCCTGGGGCAGGCTGGAGCCTCTCTTCTCCAGCCTGGTACTTGGTCATCTTTTTCCCATGATTCATTCCACAGCACCCTCCACCCCACCCCAAATACCCACTGTAGACTGAAGATTTCCAATCTTGTTCACTTTAGACAAGATCCAGACTCAGAATAATTCTGACTCACATAATAATTATTATTATGTCTAGTTTTTAAGAAGTTTGATTTCTGTAGATCTATCACTTAATTACATCATTACTCTGCTCTTAACATTTTTCCTGTTTTCTCAGTGCAAGGAAGTCTCAAAAATCCCAAGTGGCTTTCAAAGGTCTTTCTTATAACCATGTCGTGTTAAATAACTAAGCTATAAATATTTACTGATGATTATATATTGGGGAAATTTATTTCTTGCAGAGGCATAAGTAGATGAAATCTGTTCCCTAAAATAGGCAGTATTGAATTGCCCTTTAAATTTAGTATCATAAAGGGCAAATTCAGTCACAGCCATTACTTTAGAGCCTGTTCAGGCACGTTAGCTCTGCACAGTGAGAGCTTCACCCTACCTCGTGGGTTTCACTGTGACTGTAGAAGCACCTCAACCAAGTTCACCAACCTGGTGGGAACCAGAAACATCTCTCATGGCACTGTTGGTCCATGGCAGTATAACTCCAATAATCCTCATCCCTTCCTTTCCAGTGCCTAGCCATGGTTGCTTTTCCACAACTATTATTTGACTCACCAGAACCACAAATAGAGAACTGGAATGTCTCACTGATACATCTTTCCCTGAATTTCATCCCTCCCTCAGGGGCTTCTTTCTGCCTAAGAGCACTTGCCTTTCTGTGTTCAAAATGCTATGATTAACCAGTATGATAGTACATCCCTAGAGTTCCAGCCCCAAAAGACAGGCAGATTGGGAGTTCAAAGCTATCTTGGGCCACATAGTGAGTTCCAGGCCACCCTAAGACACATAGTGGGATACATGGTAAGACTTTCTCTCAAAAACAAACAAACAAACACAAGCAAAAAGCTGTTCTCAGCTCTCATAAGATGAAATTTCATGTTTTATTCTAAAGTAAAGAGACTAGCTTCTCAAAAGACTATGTAGAAAAATTAGATTTGTTGTTTTCAACTGTGTGTATGCGTATGTGCAACACACACACACAGGTCCTTATTCTTAAGAAAGTCTTTATATTATTTTATAATTCTATACACATGAAATGGTTGGGAAAATCACAAATTCACAAGCATTCATCATTAGGAAATCTAAACAAGAGGCAGCCATGGGAGATCTTTTTCTGTTCACCTCATCCCAGAGCTGACCAGGAATAGACCAAATATTTGCTCATTAATTCGCACCTTAACTATCACCTATCCAACATTTGCAGCATATTACACTAACCTAGCTTTCTATTGTGTTTTAGTATTACCCATTGGTTGGTTAAAATAGAGAGTTAAACTATTCTGAGTAATAAATAGATTGAAGGAATAATTTGTTCTTTATGAACTCTTCAAGAATCAAATTTGAATTGGGTTTTTGTAATTATCTCTAGAGTCTTAGATGTGTAAAGAATCTTTAGTGGATAATCGAGTAGAGAATTACAGGAGAAAAAAAATGACTTTTAGCAGAAGTCTAGTGGGAATCAGGATAACTCAGAGATGTCTATATAATTTTCCAAAGAGAATTCAGACTAATAATTTAACGAATTCTCACTCAAAAGCTGCATGAGATTGCATGCTCAGGATGGACCAAAATGACTGGCCACAGAAACACACAGTGACCTGGAGCATGCAGTCCGTGCAGGCTGCAAGCAGTAGAATGATCTGTGAGTGTCTGGTCAGTATGGCTTCTCATGCTGTGAGCTGCAGTCTTGAGTTCTTTGTTTTGAGATGAGGAAACCCAAGTGCATTGTCCTCCACGGCCACACTCTGCCAGCAGAGCGCTGCCCCTCAGGTTCTCAGCTGCCCATGTGTCCAACAAGAAAGGCACTAATAAACGAAGGGCAAACTTTTGTGTATTGTTTATTTTCTTGGTGGCACAGATTTATGGCTTGATGGAAGAACAGGAGAGTCAAGGAGGGATTCTGACTTTGAGTCCCAGCCCTCTCTCAGGCATAGGATAGCCCTGGGCATGTCCTTCAGCTACTCGGAGTTTCATAGGTAGAATGAGGAGGGCAGCCACCTCATAGAGTGAATTCAGTATTTCATAAGTCATAAAGCCCCCTGGTGATATAAGGCATTATTAATAATTTTGTTGTTGAGACCTGCTACATCGGGGCCTTTATTGTGCATATTCATCATTGTATGGCATTTTTGATATTCAGTGTCAGCTGAGGAAATGAAAGATCTACTTAATTTACTCTATATTTACTAATGGATGGGATTCAAAAGTATAAAATATAAGTCATCCTGGCCTGATGGCACATACCCATAATCCCTGTGCTCAGTTATCTGAAACAAGGAGACCCGGCCTGGGTTACATTCTAAGACCTAGCAAAGCAAAGTAGGACACACCTTTAACCCCAGAACTGGGGAGGCAGAGGCAGAGGCAGAGGCAGGCAGATCTCTATGACATCCAGGCCAGCCTGGTCTACATAGTGAGTTTCAGGCCCTGTAACACACACACACACACACACACACACACACACACACACACACACAAGGCAAAGCAAAGACTATGTCTAAAGGAAGCTTTCAAAAGAAATGTCCTTTTAGAAATGGTTCTCCAAATAGACTAATAAAGGAAAGTATTAGAAAATCTGGCTAATTTTTTAGACAACTGTTCGATTTTTACTATTCCATCTAAGAATAGGTCTATTAGATAACTTCTATTTTCTCATCTCAAAATGAGATGAATTTTCAACTCTTTATTATGTTCCTGCTCAAATTTGGCAGCTCTGTGTGAATATCAATTAAGGTAAGAGAGAATCTTGCTCTCTCTACTGAGAGTGGTGAATAGAACTGCTGATTTGGGAGGTAGCTGCAGTAGGCAAGTTTAAATAGTCACAAAGACAGTGTTAAGGGGATGGCACTCACCAGGGCCATCTCAGAAGAAACAGCTTCCTACGTCCAGAGGGAAGAAAGGAGCAACAAAATAGAATAGTCCCTGGCTTTAAATGTGAAGGGTGTCCCTCCTCTAAGGGCCTTTGTCTGAATAAAAGCAGGAAGAACAGAAATTCTTGGGTGGGATCCAAGTACCTTTCTCCACAGTAAAAATCAATAGTCAGTCGAACACCAGGTTAATTCTTTTCATCATAAAACATGACTATTATCAGAATAATTGGAGCTCAGAAAATCACTAAACATTATTTTAGCTAATAGCTTTGATTTTTATCAAGAAAAATTATTTTCAATAAAAGGGGCCAGCAGAGAAAATGGGAAAGAAACAGTGATAGGAGCCAGTCGTGCCTCTCTTTTGTGTATCAAATGGCCTTAATGTTGAATAAACAAATAGGAGAGAAAGCAAAAAGCAAAGAATATTGATTAATCAACTTTCAGTTATGTTTATAAAGTTGGAGATATCGAAGTGAATGTCTAGGTAGATTAGTTATAGAAATAAAGGACGTAAGCTATACATAGTAAAAAAGACACTTTATGGAACTTAGAAGAGATACTGTAAAGTATTCACAGCTGGTTTTGGTCTTACTTTTGTTTTCTGTTTTGTTTTGAGACATAGCCCAAGATGGCCTCAAACTTGGCTTTGTAGCCAGGACACCTTTAAATACCTGATCCTCCTGTCTCCGCCGTCTGAGTGCTGGGATTACATTCTGTGCTGTAACAGCCTGGCTGCACATTCTGTTCTTTCAAGACTCCCTCCTCTGTTTGGTCTACACAACTGTCCAGCTCTCTGGTCTTGCTAGGACCCCCAAGTAGCAGCTAAGCAGTGAGGGTTCCTCTCACCTCATTCTGTGGACACCATCCTCTCCTGACCTCATTGATTACTCCTTGTCCATCCTTTCTGCTGGTCCCTCCTTCCTTTTCTCCAACACTCAGTGCTCAGTCTCCCAAGACATTACATCCCCAGTCCCCTCCTTTTTGTTTCCTGCTTTCTCCATCCACAAATGCTACATATCCAATCTGCATCTCTGACCCTGGCATCTCCCTGAACTCTTCAACTCCTTTTCTAAATGCCAGGCTTTGGGAATCTTGCAGACATTTCAGATTTTCTATCCTATGTCCCTTCCTTGCTCAGCTTTCCCATTTCAGTGGATCATCCAACATCAGGATGAAAACTCAACAACCTATCCTGATTGCCTTTGTATTTTTACCCTCCATTTTCAGCCCATCCTTCCACCTGCCTCTGAATCCCAGTGCATCAACTTCTTTCCATTTCCATTCTCGACTCCAGCCCACACCCCCCAGTGTCTCTCTGACTTTGAAATCTTCCAGGGCCTTTCCACTATTGTGTCCTAAATCTTCTTCTTGTCACCCATCAGTCACTCTACCCAGCAGCCATAGTGATACTTAAAAATCATAGTGGGTACTGTTATAATCCACCACTAGCACCCACCTCACTTCCTGCAAAATGCAGCCTCTCTGGTGAAGCCCACCTCCATCCTGGGCCTCCTTTCTCCTCCAGTGTCATTTCTGTCTCTCTTCCCTTTTTACATCCAGCTGGTTGTTAACATGGGGAGTGGGATCCTGGGGCTGGAGAGATTGCTGTGTGGTTTAGAGCACTGGCTGCTCTTGCAGAAGACCCAGGTTCAAATCCCAGCACCCACATGGCAGCTAACAACTATCCATAACTCCAGTTCCAGGGGATCTGACATCATCTTCTGGCATCCGTAGGCACTGCATCACACAGATGCCCTTACATGCAGCAATATACTCATACACATAAAAAATAATATTTAGTGAATGAATCAATTTTTAAAAACCCCAAAACTAGGGGGATCTTGCCACGCAGCCTCCACGTGCAGCTTCTGGGTGGACAGGCCCGCCCCTTCTCTATATGCTTCACTCTTTGGCGATACCTCCTTAAGTCTAAAGTAGTTGCTAGTGTTTCCCTGTGCATTGGTTTCATTGAAATTTTCTTATTTATCTCTTTATTCATTTTTACTTTTTAGTCCCTGGCCTCTCATCTCCTCTACTATCAAGGCCTTGTTGATCCTTTTGACCACAGTAACCTCAGTGCTTAGAGGAGCAGGTTTGGTAATAGATACAAAATTTACTCTGAATAAATGAATGAACCATTTTATTTTTAGCAGCAGGAAATCGGTTCAGTGGAAATCGATGACCTTTCCTGGTTTGTTTCATAATGAGCTGCTGGCTAACGTAGCTAAGGCTTAATGAAGAGAATGAAATTGAAACTTATGCTTTGGCAGATTCTGCATCTGTGATCTGAATCCTGGGGAGGAGGAAAGAGGATGGCGCTCGGCATCTGACAGATCTTTGTGGCCTTTCCTCTGCTGGACCCTTGCTCGTGGGACAAGATGGTAGCCATCATCTCCAAGAAAGTTTTGACAGGAACAGAAAGCTTTGGTGCTAAGAAGTACTCTGGGGGATGTCACAGTTCTTCGTCTTTCCTCCCTGCCCTAGACTGATGTCCATGCAGTCAAGCACAATGGGCCCAGTGGTGGGATGCAGTGTAGCTAACCTGTAATGGGCTCTCACCTGTGAGGCCAAAGCTGCCGGGATCAACTTTTCGGATGCTCAGCTAAGTTTCACCCTTTCCCTAAGGGAATTTGTAGGGCCAAGCCTGTTGACCTGAGTATGAATTCAGGGGTAAAGAATCTTCCATTTATTTCTCCGTAAGGCACTATTTATGGCATTCTAACCATGTGACATCCGTAAGACTATAATTATAGAGCTTTGCTTGAGAAGAATAGAAAACATTTCTTGTTTTGATTTTGCCATTTGGGATTTTGTATTGAGAGCAGTGTTAGCTCATTCATTGACCCCCTCAAGTAAGTTACATGGCCGCTACCCAGCCCCCGTTCCTCCTGTGACACAGCTCTCAAATGCCACTGTGCAGTTTTCCTATGTTTTGAGCCCCACCCTTGCTGTTGCTAGGCAGATGAACTAGATTACTTAAATTGCTGATTTCTCAACTGTGACAATGAAAAAGACAGAATCGGTAGCCAGAAACAGGGTGGCTGCTTCAAGCACTTGAACCTGAGGACTGCAGGAAAGAGAGAGTCAGAGGTGACGTTTTCAGAAATGAAAAGATGGATTTATAAAGTTATCAACTAGGAGAACTTGAAAGCAAACACAGCCTCCCTTTGCCCTACTTTCTCTCCATGTGTTTTCAGAATCCCCTGAGCAAGTGCATTCTCTATTATGGAGACATATTTCTTGAAGTATTTTCCTCCATTATAAAAGAAATTCCCTACCACAACCAAGGGGAGGGGAGAAAAGAAATTATAAGAGAAATAAATCACATGTGATTGCTCTGCTTTGTGTGGAGCCCATTCACATCTAGGCATATTTCCTTGATGATTTCCTAACCATTGCATGAGGGTAGGTTTGTCTTGTCTTCTGCACCTCTGTTTATTTGTGCCCGTATGAGTTGCATGCTTTGATACTGTATTTCAGAATATTGGCTGAATTTCAGTTATCAATAGTTCAGGTTGTTTGGCTCCTACTTACAAAGCCAGTAGTTCTAAATCTTGTCTTTTAAAGGAACTTGTTTTTATTCCTGAGGCACATACAGGGTTTAAAAGCACTTTGGGGGGCTGGAGAGATTGCCTAGCGGTTAAGAGCGCCGACAGCTCTTACAGAGGACCCGGGTTTGATCCCCAGCACCCACATGGCGGCCGAGAACTGTCTGATACACCAATTCCAGGAGAACTCCAGTTCCAGGGGAATCCGACACCCTCTTCTGACCTCCGCGGCATTGCACGACACGGGTGCACAAACTTGCATGCAGACAGTACATTGATACACATACAGAAATAAATAAATGCCAGGCGTGGTGGCGCACGCCTTTAATCCTAGCACTTGGGAGGCAGAGGCACGCGGATCTCTGTGAGTTTGAGGCCAGACTGGTCTACAGAGTGAGTTCCAGGACAGCCAGAGCTACAGGGAGACCCTGTCTCAAAAAGACCCCAAAAGAAAAAAAAAGAAAAAAAAAGTACTTTGGGCAATAAGTCTGCACTCGTTTCTCTGGCTCCACTTCTTTGTTTTGCTTTGCTTTATTTGGGGATGGGGTCTCTGTGCACAGCTCAGGCCACTGGCCTCCCAAGGGAATTACAGGCATGTGCCACCACACTGACCTGTTCAGCTTCTTTATGATAAAGCAAGTGTAATAATGGCAGGTCTCCCCTAAACATTTAGTTCTCATCAGTCACCTGTGGTTTTCCATGGAAATTTTCTGCAAAATAAGCATGGAATAGAATTGTGGAGATTTCCCTTTGGAGCCCTGGTGTTGTGTTTCCCCAGTCTGCTCACCTATGCAGCTCTAATAAGCATAATGCCGACTCTGGCTACCCAGAGCTGGGACCCCCGCTATGTGCCGGCATCATTAGAATCTGCCCTGGCTGTGAGTTGCAGAAACAGGGACTGGCCTTCCTTGATGAGACATTCGTCTCTGGACACATTACTAGTTCCCCACAGTGCAGCTTTGCAAACAGCTATACGTGCTGCAAACTCAAAAAGGTATGCTGCAAGCTGGACACCAGAGGGCGCCAGAGGAATGCTAGCGTGAGCCCCTGTGGTTGCCAGGGCTCTGCCTCTAAAATAACACTGTTCCTTTAACAAAGCTCTACCTCGTTTTGAACACACTTATTTGAAGTGATACAATATAGCTTTATAATGGGAGTCAGAAATTGTTATTAGTTATCATTCTAATCAATCTCTTCCTGAAGAGAGATCTTTTCTTCCCATGAAGATTTATTTAAAAAAAAAAAAAAGCTCTAGTAATGTGTTTTTAAAAACTAAAACATCCTCATTCTTCCAAGTTTGTAACTTTGCCCTCTTCAAAGAGACAGTCATGGGATAAAATGTTTTGTTTGTCTGCTACATATGGAAGAAAAGTGTTTCCAAACTCGCTCTTAGAAACCTACAGTTTGGTTATTTGATCAGTATATATAAATATATCAGGATGAAGCAGTAGGGCTGGGGAGGAAGAGTTCATTAGGAAAGTGAGCAGCTGGCATTTATTCATAAATGGCCACTTTCATTTAAAGAAGGTTTGATTTTTCCGTGTTAACCTATCGTAAAAATCCAAAGTATTTTTAGCCAACATTATTTTAAAATAGGCGCTAATTACCCAATATTTGTATGTCCCAAATGACCTTTTGAACCATCCCTGTCTCAATGGCTTGGTATTTAACTTGCAGAAATGAAAAATTCCCATGACAAGCCATTGAAAAGATGAATAACACATACCCAGCAGAATAGCCAGTAACAATGGCACACACCTGAAATCCTAGCACTCCAAAGGCTGAGGCAAGTAAGATGGAACATTGAAGGCCAGCCTGGGCTACACAGGAAGACCCTATCTCCAAACAAACAAAAAATGCCAAGCACAGATTTTGCATGTATGGAATAAAGTAAGTGTTTAAAGGATGGAGCTACTTACAGCCCTGGAGGGTTAAATGGAGGAAGTAGTTGGGTTTGAGGGATGGATAGGATTTAGTCAGGCAGAGAGCAGATGATCAAAGAATGATCTCGCAGATGTCCCTCAAGAGAGCATACCATGCCTGTGCCATTGTATGACCAAGATCACCCTTCCTGCGCCATAGGGAGGTCCCAGCCCACCGGAAAGCCGATGCTTTATGACATCTCATTGTTTCTTATGTTTCGGTTTTGATTTGAGATTTTGTTTTGCTTTCTTTTGGGTTTTGGTTTAGTGTTGTGTTGTTGTTGTTGTTGTTGTTGTTGTTGTTGTTTTCACTGTAGTGCTGATACCAGGAGGAAAACAATCCTCAGTAGTCTTTCAGACTGCCCTCGTCCTTTCTCCCTCCTGCCCTCACACCCTCCCTCCATCCCTCGTTTTTCTTATTTTTCAGGGTGTGTGTATTATAGTTTGTTGAGACAGGATCTCACTTCATAGCCCAGAATGTTCTATAACTCCCGCTGGTCCTCCTGCCTCCGCCTCCCAAGTGGGGGATTACTGGAAGCAAAACCATACCCAGCTTCAATAAGCAGTCACTTCCCATCCCTGATGTGACCAGTACTGTGTTTTTCCTGCCTTGTCCCTGTTCTGCCCCAACCAGATGGGTATATGCTGCTGTAATGGCTACCCTCAGAGCACATGCCTCACGGAGGGACAGGGGCTCAGGTCCTCAAGGATCCCAAGATCCTTGATCCAAAAGCAGTCCTCAATTGTGCCCAGTGCCCTGGGAACCTGTCCTTTCATTCTAGGTACTAGAGTTTCCAAAGTAAAATCATGACCTAATACCAGCAGTCCTAAAGATCAATGTACGTTAAGAATTCAATAATGTTTCTTTCTTAGTTAAAAATACCTTTTATGGGGGCTGGAGAGACAGCCTAGTGGTTAAGAGCACCGACGCTCTTGCAGAAGACCCGGGTTCGATCCCCAGCACCCACATGGCGGCTAAGAACCGTCTGTAACTCCAATTCCAGGAGAACTCCAGTTCCAGGGGAATCCGAGACCCTCTTCTGACCTCCGCGGCATTGCACGACACGGGTGCACAGACCTGCATGCAGACAGTACATTCATACACATACAGAAATAAATAAATTTAAAAAAATTTTTTTTAATTAAAAAAAATTGTTAAAAAAAAATACCTTTTATGGGGCTGGAGCAATGGCTCAGTAGTTAAGACCACTGGCTTGCAAAAGACCCAGGTTCAAGTCCTAGCACCCACATGGCAGCTAACAGCCATCTATAACTCCAGCTCCGGGGGAATCCGACACCATCTTCTGACCTTCTTGGTCATTGCAACACATGGGTGCACATACAGACAATACACTAATAAACCTAAAATAAAAGATAAAGAAATAAAATATTTTTAAAATACATCTTATTAGGACAAAAGCAGTACTATCGCAATGTAGAAAATTATAAAATAACATATAACCAAAAAATATTTTGGAAAATGCCATATTCTTACAACACTTCTTACAAATATCTTAGTGCCTATTCTCTAAAACTTTTTTGCGTGTGCACCTGTGTGTCATCTTGTCTTCCTACCTAGCTAGCTATTTGTCAGTGACATTGTTCTATTTTCAGTATTTTCTAGACTGTTTTTGCACATAATAATCTCTACTTTTGTGCCAGGTGTGTTGGCATATGCCTTTAATCCCGGTACTCAGGAGACAGAAGCAAGTGGACTTCTGTGAGATGGAGGCCAAACTGGTCTACCTAGTGAGTTGCAAGCCAACTGGGGTTATGGGAGACCCTACATCAAAAAGATCCAAATAATAATAATAATAATAATAATCTATACTTTCTGTGTTATTAAGTATTGATCTCTAGATGATAATTTCTATCATCAAATTCACTGCATAAAAATCCCCCTGGGAGCCGGGCATGGTGGCACACACCTTTAATCCCAGCACTCAGGAGATAGAGGCAGACAGATCTCTGTGAGTTCAAGGCCAGCCTGGTCTACATAGCAAGCTCCAGGCCAGCTGGGACTAAAGGGAGACCCTGTCTCAAAAAAGACAAAAAAAATCTCTCTGGGAATGCCAGCTAAATACAGATCTAGCCTGCAGATGCAGACTCCTTAGGTATATGGTTCTGGAATTTTTTTTTCATACCCTCTACCCATATACCAAAATTCCAAAGTCTGAAAATAAATGGTAGTAGCCTTTTAAGGGATTCACAATATAAGAGCACAGTTGCTTTCAGATCATGAGGAGTACAACATTAACATTAACATTGCTCAGTTTGCCTTAAAACTAGGTACTTGGTGCTAACATCCACAGATAAGGGATACCATTCATCATGTGTTTTTCTAGGACTGTGTTACTTAATATGATATCTTCTAGTTCCATCCATTTACCTGCAAAGTTCATGATGTCATCTTTCTTTACCACTACATAGAACTATAGAACTCCCTCATGTAGATGTACCACGTTTTCCCTATCCACTCCTCAATTGAGGGGCACTTGGGTTGGTTCCAGCTCTTCACTATTGTGAGGAGAGCTGAAATTAACATGGCTGTGCATGTATGTCTGCAGTAGGATGAGTCTTGTGGGTATATACTCAGGAGAGCTACGACTGGGTCAGGTGGTAGGCTCATTTTCAGTCTTTTAAGGGTTCTCCACACTGCTTTCCATAGTGGTTATAAGAGTTTACATTCCTACCAGCAGTGGATGAGTATTCCCCTTTCCCTACAACCTCTCCAGCATTTAGTATCATTTGTTTTTTTTATCCTAGCCAGTCTTATTGGACTGAGATGATAAAGTGGTTTTGATTTGCATTTCCTTAATTATTAGCGATGTTGAATGCTTTTTTTTTTTTTTTTTTTTTTTTTTTTTTTTTTTTTTTTTTTTTTTTTTTGGCGGGATCTTGTGAGTTCAAGGCCAAGACAAGCCTGGTCTACAGAGTGAGTCCAGGACAGCGGGGGCTTAACAGGGAGACCCCGTCCCTCAAAAAGCAAAAAAAAAAAAAAAAAAAAAAAAAAAAAAAAAAAAAAAAAAAAAAAAGCATTAACATCGCAATAATTAAGGAAATGCAAATCAAAAGCCACTTTATCATCTCAGTCCAATAGACGGCTAGGATAAAAAAAAACAAATGATACTAAATGCTGGGAGTGTTGTTAGGGAAAGGGGAATATCATCCACGCTGGTAAGGGAAGTAAACTCTATAAACCACTATGGAAGAGCAGTGTGGAGAACCCTTAAAAGACTGAAAATGAGCTACCCTACCACCTGACCCAGGAATAGCTCACTCCTGAGTATATACCCACAAGACTCATCCTACTGGCGGGATCTTGTGAGTTCAAGGCCAAGACAAGCCTGGTCTACAGAGTGAGTCCAGGACAGCGGGGGCTTTACAGGGAGACCCTGTCCCTCAAAAAGCAAAAAAAAAAAAAAAAAAAAAAAAAAAAAAAAAAAAAAAAAAAAAAAAGCATTCAAACATCGCAATAATTAAGGAAATGCAAATCAAAAAGCCACTTTATCATCTCAGTCCAATAGACTGGCTAGGATAAAAAAAAACAAATGATACTAAATGCTGGAGATGTTGTTGGGGAAAGGGGAATACTCATCCACTGCTGGTAAGGAAGTAAACTCTATAACCACTATGGGAGAAGCAGTGTGGAGAACCCTTAAAAGACTGAAATGAGTCTCCTACCACCTGACCCATGATAGCTACTCCTGAGTATATACCCACAAGACTCATCCTACTNGATCCGCCTGCCTCTGCCTCCCAAGTGCTAGGATTAAAGGCGTGCGCCACCACGCCCGGCAGTTGAATGCTTTTTAAGATGTTTCTCAGCCATCTCTATTTCCTTACTTGTGAAGTCTCTGTTCAGCTCTTTACTCCATCTTTTGAGTGAGTCATTTGTTTTCTTTGTTTTTTGAGTAGTTTATTCTGGAAATCAATGCTTTGTCAGATGTATCTGTGGTGAAGGTTTCCTCCCACTCTGTGGGTTTTCTCTTCACTTCCTTGATTGTTTCTTTTGATGTACAGAAGCTTTTGAGTTTAATGAGGTCCCACTTGTCAATTGTCAACCTTATTTCCTGCACAACTGCTGTCTGATTTAGAAAGTCTTCTCCCACACCTATGTCTTGTAGGTTGCTGCCAACTTTTTCTTCTATCACCTTTAGAGTTTCATGTTTCACATTGAGGTCTTTGATCCATTTGGAGTTGATTTTTGTGCAGGGCGAGACATAGGGGTTTAATTTTATTGTTCTACAAGTGGTGATCAGTTTTGCCAACACCATTTGCTAAAGATGCTGTCTTTCCTCCATTGAGTCTTCTTGGCCCCTTTGTCAATTATGAGGTGGCTGAAATTGTATGTGCTCAAGTTTGGATCTTCAGTTTTGTTCCATTGGTCTACAGGTCTGTTTTTTGTGCCAGTACCAGGCTGTCTTTATGACTATAGCCCTGTAGTACAGTTTGAAGTCTGGTATAGAGATCCCCCCCTGTATTGCTCTTTTCACTCAGGGTTGCTTTGGCTGTTCAGGTCTTTTGTTTTTCCATATGAAATTAAGGATTTTTTGTTGTTGTCTCCAAGCCTGTGAGGAAACTCTTCAGGATTTTAACTGGGATTGCATTGAATCTGTATATTAATTCGGGTAGAATGGACATTTTTACTATATTAAATTTTCCAATCCATGAGCATGGGAGGTCTTTCCATCTTCTGATGTCTTCTTCAACCTCCTCCTTCAGGGGTTTAAATTTTTTGTTATAGAGATCTTTGGTGTCTTTGGTTAGGTTTGTTCCTAGGTAATTTTTTTGTTTTTAATGCTATTGTGAGTGAAAAGGTCTCCTTGTATTCCTTCTTCAGTTGCTTGTCGTTGCTGTAAAGAAACTGATTTTTCTAGGTTAATTTTGCATCCCACCACTTTACTGAAACTTTTTTTTTAATGTGTATGAGTGTACTGTCTGCATGTAGATTGGTGCACCCATGTCATGCAATGCCACAGAGGTCAGAAGACAGCATCAGATTCCCCTGGAACTGAAGTTAAAGATGATTCTTAGCTACCATGTGGGTACTGAGAATCAAACTCAGGTCCTCTGCAAGAGCAGTCAGTGCTCTTAACTGCTGAGCCATTTCTCCAGCCCTGAAACTTTTAATCATTTCTAGGAGTTTTCTGGGCGAGTTTTTAGCATCCTTTAGGTGAACTATCATATTGTCTGCAAAAAGGGGTAGCTTGACTGCCTCTTTTCCAATTAGTACTCCTTTAATTTCCTTTCCTTGCCTTATTGCCCTAGCTAGTGTTTCAAGCACTAAATTGAAGAGGAGTGGTGATGGGGCAGCCTTGCTGAGTTTCTACTTTTAAGAGGAATGCTTCTAACTTTTCTCCATTTAGGATGATGTTGGCTGTGGGTTTCTTGTATATGGCTTTGATTACATTGAGGAATGATTGCTCCAATCCAATTCCCTCTAGGATTTTTTTTTTTTTTTTTTTGAGACAGGGTCTCCCTATAACTCCAGCTGTCCTGGAACTCACTCTGCAAACCAGGCTGGCCTGGAAGTCACTCTGTAACCAGGCTGGCCTTGAACTCACAGGGATCCACCTGCCTTTGCCTCCTGAGCGCTAGGATTAAAGGCATGTGCCACCACACCCGGCTTAAAGACAGTTCTTAGCCACCATGTGGGTGTGCTGGAAATTGAACCCGGGTCCTCTGCAAAAACAGTCTTAAGAGTGCTCTTAACTGCTGAGTCATCTCTCCAGCCCCAGAACTAAGCATGAAGGGATGCTGGATTTTGTTGAAGGCTTTTTCTACATCAATTGAGATGATTGTTTGGTTTTGGTCTTTCAGTCCATTTATGTGTTTTATGATTTTACTGATTTTCATATGTTAAACCATTCCTGCTTTTCTGGTATGAATCCAACTTGGTCATGATGGGTGATATTTTTTATGTGGGTCTGTATGTGGTTTGCAAGTATTTTGTTGAGAATTTTTGCATCTATGTTCATTAATCAGATGGGTCTATAGTTCTCTTTTTTGGTTGCATATCTGCCTGGTTTTGGTATTAGAGTGATGCTGGCTTCAGAGAAAGAATTTGAGAGATTTTTCTCTGCTTGTATTCTTCTGAACAGTTTGAGTAATAATGGTTGTAAATGTTTTAAATGTTTTATAGTATTCTGCTGTGAAACCATCTGGGCCTGGGCATTTTTTAGTTGGGAGGTTTCTTATTACATTTTCAATTTCTTCATACATTATGGATCTATTTAAGCTGTCAATCTCTTCTTGGTGAAGCTTTAGTGATTCCCAGGATATCAGATATTCATCCATTTCTCTTAGGTTTTCAAATTTAGTAGCTGGGGACTAAAGGGAGACCCTGTCTCAAAAAAGATCCCCCCCCAAAAAAAATTCCTCTGGGAAATGCCAGCTAAATATAGATCCAGCCTGCAGATGCAGACTTCTTAGGTATATGGTACTGGACTTTGGGTTTTAACAACAATTTTAATGCCAATGACCAGGATTTGATCTAGAATATCATTTTAGGGAATCATAGTAGATTGCAACTGTGTAAATCAATATACTGCAATTAATTTAGCCAGTCACAAAGATTTAATTTTTTTTTTTGGTCTTTTTGAGACAAGGTCTCCCTTTAGTCTCAGCTGGCCTGGAGCTCGCTATATAGACCAGGCTGGCCTTGAACTCACAGAGATCTGCCTGCCTCTGCCTTCTAAGCTGGGATTAAAGGTATGCGCCCGGTTTAATTTCTTATTATCATGATCCAGGTGAATAAAGATCAATAGGTGATAAATGTCTTAAGTTGAGATGATAGGCAATCTAAATTTGTGTCAATATCAACACATTTTATTGTGTTAGTACACAAAAATTAAAATTATGCTCAATCACGATAGAGCGAACTTTTTCTATTGCAAAGAGCTATGATACTAAAACCTCAAGACAAAATCATCACAAGATGGACTGAACTTAAACTATTGTGTCTCCCTCCTTCTCTCTCCTTCCCTCCCCTACCTTTCCCCACCCCTGGACCTGCTTTCTGAAGTTTTAGGCCACAGGAATATCAGTCTGGATGTGGATAGCCAATATGACTCAGTGACTTGGGTCCCTCCTCTGGCTTATGTGGATGTTGACTAGCTTTACCTATGAATCCTTTTGACACTGCTGACAGGTTCTTTCTTAACACACCTGATTAAATTACAATCAGATAATGCTGCTCAACTTGTATAACTTCATCCCAATATGCGTTGGAATAACTGGCCCAGTTCCTCAAGTGTTTACACTTGACTAAAGAGTTTGCCTAGAATTTTTTTGTGTATGTCTTTCTCCTTTAAATTACCTTTTTAGTGGGGGCCACAGAGATGGCTTAGAAGTTAAGAGCAGTGGTTGCTCTTGCCCAGTACCAAGGATCAGTTCTCAGTTCCCACATGGCAGTTCACAACTGCCTATTAACTCCAGTTCCAGAGGATCCGGTGCCCTCTTTTGGCCTCTGCAGGCACTACTCATACATGGTACACTTGCATATATGCAGGAAACATTCATATGCATAAAATAAAAAGAAATCCAAGCTGGGTGTGATGGCACATGCCTTTAATCCCGGCATTCGGGAGGAAAAGGCAGATAGATTTCTGTGAGTTCCAGGCCAGCTGGGGCTACAGGGAGAACTTGTCTCAAAAAGAGCAAAATAATAATAATAATAATAATAATAATAATAGCCAGGCGTGGTGGCACACACCTTTAATCCTAGCACTTGGGAGGCAGAGGCAGGCGGATCTTTGTGAGTTCAAGGCCAGCCTGATCTACAGAGTGAGTTCCAGGACAGCTGGGGCTACAGGAATCTCTGTCTCGAAAAGATAAAATAATAATAATAATAATAAATCAAAAAATTATTTTGTAGTTACTCAAGTTTTGTGATATAATATTGTTAGAATTAAATTTAGCAGCTGAAAATTATTCAATCATGATTACTATTTGATCCCCACCTACATGGGTGGCCCCTGCTTGCCGTGAGTTACACAATCCGATGAAGGACAGACAGGGAAGCTCCACTTGACCCACCATTGATAACGTTCAGGTAATTAGGTTCAAAAGAGTGTTTTCAAAGATTTCAGATGGGCTGCCTTCATCTATGGATTTTATATCTTCAATCAATGGTTTTTATGTCTTCATTCACCTGCATTTACTGAGACCTTACTGTATGGAAAGAGGACACAGAGAAGACCATGGACCAAGACAACTCCATGGGAGACAGCAGTGTATTGGGAATAGACTGCTGAGCTGTTCTTGCTGGGATCAAAGAGAAAGCAGCAGCTAGCAGCAGAAGTCACACAGTCTTTATAGGCAGTCATGGGCTTGAGTAACTTTCCCTGACATAGCCTGAGCAGCTTAGCCCGTGATTGGTTGCTCTCCCGACGGGCAGAGGAATTTGCCAAGGAGAAACCTTGACCACCATTTTAGAATATTTGGAGCTGCACTACCATTTTAAAACTTTTATTTTATTTATTTATTTATTTATTTATTTATTTATTTATTTATTTATGTGTATGAATGTACTGTCTGCGTGTAGGTTTGTGCACCCATGTCGTGCAATGCCGCAGAGGTCAGAAGAGGGTGTCGGATTCCCCTGGAACTGGAGTTCTCCTGGAATTGGAGTTACAGATGGTTCTCAGCCGCCATGTGGGTGCTGGGGATCGAACCCAGGTCCTCTGCAAGAGCAGTCGGTGCTCTTAACCGCTAGGCCATCTCTCCAGCCCCTGCACTACCATTTTAGGAGTTTGCCAACAACCTAACACATACTTGGTAGATGTCAGGTACAGTGCAGGCCATGGAACTTAATTGGTGAAGAGACAGATATTACCTGCCTTGTGGAAAAACAAAAATAAAACTCCAGGCATGTCTCATAAGCAGAGGAAAAAGCACATAGAAAGTGCAGCTATCCAGACTTAGTGTTAGAAACTGTCCTATGAGGGAAATTCAGATAGAGCAGGTCAGAGATGCAGGAGATGAGGAAGACAACAGGAACAGCTTCTGTAGAGAACCACGAGCCACCACGCCACCATGCAAGGACCACAAGACACTCAGCGGGCCTGGAGCATGGAGCTGACCAGAGCCAAAACTGTCTTAAGGAAGCTGGACCAGGTGGTCCTTGTTTGGGACCCCTGAAGGTGGAACATTTGAACTTTCTCATTAAGAACAACGGGAGCCCGTGAAGGATTTTAAGCAGAAGACGGTTACTATCATGTTTCTGCTTTAAAGGTACCATACTTGCCCAAGGAGGAATGATTTGGAAAAGTTGCAAGACAAGAGGCAGAAAGACAGTTGGGATCGACCTGCAGTCATCGAGCTGAGCGCTCCTAGTGGCTGGTGAGGGAAAGGACACTTTGATATTTTCACATTCATCAAGTAGGTCTGTTCAGCTCGCAACTTACCCTAAGCCACACTCTGCTGTGTGCGAAGATGCTCATTTTAGAGATTATATTTGGGTGAAATTAACAAGCAGCACTATTCACAATAGCCAATAGGTGGGACACGATTCAAATATCTATGACCAGGAACAGGAATACACAAAACATGGTGTTGCCATAATATGGAGTATTCAGCCTTAAAGAGGAAAGAAATTCTCATACATGCTAAACATAGATGACTCTTCAGGGCATTATGTAAAGCAAAGTAACCCAGTCACCAAAGGCTAAAATCTATGATGTCACACGGTACTAAAGAGTAGGCAAATTCAGAGAGATGAGAAGTAGAAGAGTGGTTGGCTGGGATGAGACGAAGGGAGGAATGAGAGAAATATTATTTAATGACTTAACCTAAGTACTGAAGACAGAGGGATCTCTGGCATACAAGGACTTATTTACAGATACTTGTCAAAAACAGAGCTGGCCCCAGGCAGGACCCTCAGCTATGAAGTGGCAGAGTTGTGAGAAACGGGAAAGCTGTCTATTGGTCCAAAGACAAGGCTATCCCCACCATAAAGGTAGAGTTTGGGGAAGGAGACATAGATGTGTATAATGAACCTTCATTGGCTATGGATAAGAGGGGCAGGCCCATGCAAAGCAGAAAAGGCTTTAGGGTGGAGGAAAATCCATAGAGCATGTTAGGTTATAAAGGTGCGAACCCCCAGATAAAAAGGCACATGAGTCTTAAGTCACTCTGGGAACCTGATTTATTTCCATTTGGAACTCCCAGAGTGGGCCACCTGCAGACACGTGGTGAAATAGAAGCAGAAGCAAGAGCAGGGGTGGGGCAGGGGCAAGATGGCGATGGGGGCCCACCCATTTATAGCCATGAGGTGGGACCTCAGGTACAAAGGAAGAGGCCAGGAGATTGACAGCCTCTAGAGGAAGTGAACATCTGTGTGAGCCTTGGAATTCTGGGAAGCCCAGACCTAACATTCTAGTCTTTTGATTATTATAAGGAAATGGGTCACTGTTCTCTCCTCTGTATCTGCTTAGAGCTGGGGGGGGCGGGGGCAAAGTCTCGGGGAAACAGCTGTCAGGCTGGAGGGTTAGAGTCTGGTTTCCCATCTTGGCTGCTCTGGGTGCTCTGCCAGGTGGTTTTGGTCCAGATCAACAGTGGCCAGTACTGAGTGGACATTTTCTCTGCAACTGAAAAGACAAGCTGGTTGAGTCTTATATGCGTATACCTGTTCAGGGATTTCACAGTACCAATAGTGGGCTACTGGGTACATTAACAATTGGAGGGTCCCTGTCTAGGGTCTCCAAAGAGAGGACTTGTACCCTAGTTTGAGGAATTGGAAAAAAATTTTTAGTACTCAGAGCTCTAGACTGAGGGCCAGCTTTAGTACACAGGGCTCCGGAATGAGAGCCATAGCCATGAGATTATAAAAGGTGGTATTTTCTGGCATGGCACAGTAAATCTGTTACCTATCTCTGAGATATTTCCTCACATGACACAGTAAGTTCCTAACTTGGCATAGTAGGTAGGTATCTCACCTATCTCTCTGGTAATTAGGTGTTATTTTGTTTTTGTTTTCTCTCCTTTTTTTTTTTTTTTTTTTTTTTTTGGTATTTTTTTGTTACCAGCAGGTTCCCTTCCTTTTAGATCCCAGCTGGCCGGAGCTCGCACTCCTAGGCTGCCCTTGAACTCACAAAGAATCTTTCTGCCTCTGGCCGCCCGAGTGCTGGGATTAAAGAGGTGTGTCCCAACCACACCTGGCCTTGTTTTCCTCTTCTTTAGATTAGAATTCCTGTTTGGGCTGTTTTAAAACCACACAGTTTATGGAGAATATTGAGAAAGACAGAAAGAGATGAAAAGGCATGTTTGGCAGAAATGCATGAGCTCTGGTGGGGTGGGGGAATGGGGGGGACATGGGTCTAGATTTGTTAAAAAAATAAAAATAAATTTATCTGAAAAAATAAAATAAAATAAAGTGTTTCTCCCCAAAATAAAAAAAAAAAAAAATTAAAAAAACAACAACCATGCAGTTAGCTCAGATAAATGAAATTTGTTTTGGTGTTAAGGTCAGTTGAGGTTCTGGTCCTTAGGGGTCACTCAGGCCTTCCACCTGGCTCTCTTCACCAGTTCCATCTATGTGAGGACAAAGTCAGGCCTTGCTTGACCAGAGCTTCCCTTTGAAGTGTGAGGAGTTTCTCCTCTATATGGACTTTCCTCCCTTGACTGGACACTGGCCGGATGAAGTCCTTTTAAGTGAATCTCCAAGACAGGACCTCCCTGGCCCTGGATGACTGGTGACTCGCTGCCACAGGACATGTACAAAGGTGCCAATGCAGGACCCTAGGACTTAAGTTGACCTTTAAGGGTAAGGGACAAAAGATTGTCCCTTCAAATCCATTTTGCCAAATCAGATTGGCGCTTTAAGTGTCCAAGAGGATTATTTGAATAAATTTGGTATTTTAATTACTGTGTAACACCTAAGTAAAGCCTGAACATTGACCTAAGCACTCTTAATAAATCTTAATTGCTGTGGCAAAACATTCTGACTAATAATAAAAGCTCATGGTAGGAGCCTGGCGGTAGTAGCTGCAGCGTAGGCTAGGAAAGGATACTACTTACTGGCTTGTGTTGCTGGCTCATGTTCAGCATATTGTATACAATATAGAAATATCTGGCCAAGGATGGCATTGCCCACAATGGGCACAGGCCAGTCCAATGAACCCAATTATTGAAGTTTCTTAGCTCAGGTGTATAAGGTTAACATTAAACCTATGCAGTAAGGCCTACAATTTGTTCTTTAAGGTCTGTAAAGGTCATTTAGGTACTCAAAGTGGAATGGATTTAAACCAGGAAAGACAAAAAGAGTTCTAACAGCCCATGAAACAAACCCAAGATAATAAAGAGGCTAAAACCAATACCTTCTAGGACTATCTAAAGTGAGGCCATGTCACTTGACCCTAGATTTTGAATTATAGCTTTAAGAAGGAAAAGGAAGGAGCAGACAGGAAGTACTTAGGGCTCACCCAAATTAGTTACATTCAGACAGTCCATGTGGTCACCGGATGTAAAACCTAATTTTTCTTAAAAATATTGGAAGTAACATGTGCAAAGTATAACAGATATATAAAACAGTTTTAGTATATATGGGTAACTCAATATTTATATATGTCTGTTTCACTTGAGGCTGTAACAAGGTATATAGTACTTGGTAGGTGGAACACAATTTCTTGTATATAACATAATTACATTATAGAATTCTTAAATTATGTATACACTCATAAATAAGGTTCTAATAAATAAATTTGACAGTGACAGTTTATAAAGTTTGTGCTAAGCAGAGACGCATGCATTGCTATCATACACAGACAGATCTTAATATGCTATTTAACAATATCATACACATACCCACATTTATCCACACATTCCTTTAAGAGATTTTTATGTTAGTGTTTGTACTGAGCAGAGATTTTTTTAAGTGTCTTTTTTAATTGAAAAACTAACAAATTATCTAGTTACATCCCCCACCCCCTCAAAGTTCAAACTGGGTAATAAATTAATCTCTAGGCAACATATTGAAAGCTGAGAAGATTTAAAAAAGAAGAAAGAAAGAAAGAAAGAAAGAAAGAAAGAAAGAAAGAAAGAAAGAAAGAAAGAAAGGAAAGAAAGAAAGAAAGAAAGAAAGAAAGAAAGAAAGAAAGAAAGAAAGAAAGAAAGAAAAAGAAAGAAGACAAAGGAAGTAAGTCCCCAGGTCCAAACGAGAGCCCAGCTGCATGTGCTGCCTCACCTGGGGCTGAAGATCCTCCAACCCCATCAGAACTTTAAATTCAAGTCCCCTTTCCAGTTTCCAACTCATGAATAAAGACTGTATTTTGTTAATTCTATTGTAGAATACATTTCATAAGTTGTTTTATTTACAATATCAACTTTGTTCCCCCACCCCCTTTTTAGTACCAGCTGTCCTGGAACTCACTCTGTAGACCAGGCTGGCCCTGAACTCACAGAGATCCCCCTACCTCTACCTCCCAAGTGCTGGGATTAAAGGCATGTGCCACCAAGCCCGGCTACAATACCAACTTTGAAAAGCTCATTGAAGTTAACTAGACAATAAACTAGGCAGAAATCGCTGTACAGAAAGGGAAAGCCCAAAATGCCACTTTCTGCAGAGAGCCCTAATTCAGTTTTATTTAGAGTAAAGGGGAAAAAAAAAAAAAAAAAAGAAAAAAAGCAACTTCTGCTCATAGAAGTGATCTGTACTGGAACTACACACGCAGTGAGGACATTATGCTGACACAGCTGATCTGCTGCTGCATCTGTCTACTGTTCATCTACTTAACAATTATAAACAGAGCAGTGCCACTAGTATTGGAGCGGTGCTTCTGATGTTACAGCGCCAGGCCACACTTCACTTCTCTTCACACCACTGGCTCTCTGTGTACCTGGGCTTCCTTTTCTGAAGTAAAGTCACTTTTGATATTAAAGGTCTTGCGAATCTCCTCAGGAGTTTCCCCTTAATCATATTGGCAACAGTCTTGCATGTAACATCAAGCAAACCTTCGATGTCCAAGTAGTTTGCAGCCAGAATAAGTTTGAAAAGCATTCTTTGGTCAACTTTTAGGAATTCTTGGTCCCAAACAGGAATATCATCTGTCCGATTTTCTTTGTTCTCATCATCCTCAGGAGGAGGAGGGTCATCCTTGTGGTGAGTGCACCACTGAATGACCTTTTTTAGTATCGCTGCATTAACATTTGGTAGAGGAACAGGGTCATCATCTCCTTCATCAGCCATTCCAAATCTTCCAACATGGTCTTGATGGTCACAGATTGTTTGGCAATTTCTACATCAACTTCAAATATCTCTCCATCAGAACTCTGAAACTTAATTGAAGGCATGGTTCCCAAGGCTAAGCAGCAACAGAAAGCATCCACACTAAAAGAGAAAGACGGATGACAAGGCCACTACCCATTCAAGAGATTTTTATCCTAGTGTTTGTACTGAACAGTCACATACATTGGGGAAAAAACACCTTTAGAAATATTATTTAAAACATGCAGCTCTAATTAATTGCACTGCCAGAGCTGAAATGGTGGATACAGTTCCCTATCATGCTGGCATTGGTGTCTTGCACCTTCGGTTCTAAAACTATGAACCTATTGAAATACTTTAACAAGTGATGGAAAAACAGAAATATATATNCATTTTTAGCTATAAGTGATAATCCATGAGTACAAGCATCCTTCATGCAAAACCTATCTGCAGGCTGTTGTGCCCAAACACCTACAGCCCCACCATCCAGTGGGGGGTGACAGGTTGTTTGTTCAATCAAGTTGATCAAATGAGTGTCCAGACTACATTGCTGTAGTTTCACCATTCACCCCAATCGCAGCCCTTACATTCTACCACGCCCCCTCTTCCGCAGATTGTTCCCTAGGCTTAGAAAAGGGGCACAGGTGGATGAGAAGCAAAACAGTCCACTCTCTCTGGAGCTGTTGTCTTAGACTCTGGTCAATTCTGGCTGTTTCCTTTCATGGGCTGACAGTTTGTCCAGGAATAACCTTTCGATCCTACTAATGAAGCACAAGCAGTTAGATATATAGGTATTTATTTATTTATTTATTTTTTTTTTATTTTATTTATTTATGTGTATGAATGCACTGTTTTGCGTGTAGGTCTGTGCACCCGTGTCGTGCAATGCCGCGGAGGTCAGAAGAGGGACTTGGAATCCCCTGGAACTGGAGTTCTCCTGGAATTGGAGTTACAGACGGTTCTCAGCCGCCATGTGGGTGCTGGGGATCGAACCCGGGTCCTCTCCAAGAGCGGTCGGCGCTCTTAACCACTAGGCCATCTCTCCAGCCCCCACCTTTTTTTTTTTAATTTCTGTATGTGTATGAATGTACTGTCTGCAAATAGATTTGTGCATCCGTGTTGTGCAATGCCGCGGAGGTCAGAAGAGGGTGTTGGATTCCCCTGGAACTGGAGTTCTCCTGGAATTGGAGTTTCAAACGGTTCTCAGCCACCATGTGGGTACTAGAGATCAAATCCAGGTCCTCTGCAAGAGCAGTCGACGCTCTTAACCGCTAGGCCATCTCTCCAGCCCCGGAAGCACCTTCTGAAGATTAGAACACGTCCACTCTAAATTTCAGGGGTGCTGGTCAGAGTCCACAGGCCCACGTGACCAATGTGGGGGTGGCTCTGAAACCACAGGCCTGTAAAAATCAGCATCCCAGAATTTACAGGGGGGACTAGAATAATGGGTCTGGATTCTGTCTCCAGCATCCTGGAAGATAGGGTTTGGGGCCGGCCACGGGCAGGATTTGGGAACTCTCTGAGGATTCAATTCTCATGAGAGTTCAAAAAACAGGGAAAACGGAAAAACGGGAGGCTAAAAAAAGGTGAAGGAGGAGAACAGAGGGAAGACAGAGCCAGAAAACAGTAGGTCAGAATTCAGATAGGAAATGTTGAGACAGAGGGGGCAGGGCATACACAGGGCCACACAGAAGGCAGGGATGGGAGAGGGAATCTCCCCCCCTCACTCAGATGCCCAGCCGTCGGCTACTCGCGAGGCAACTTAAGGGGTCTTACCATGAGGGTCACACATATCAGCCCCATGCTCAGTCACCATGTGGTGAGTACCCAATGAGGTGAAACAACCCCAGCGGAACCCTGGGTTAGGTCCCAGTAAGATTCTATAGCCTGTCAGAGCCATGGAACCACACCGCGCACACTACCTCTCACTCACAATCACACAGGGATAGAGTAGGGGAGGAGAAGGAGGAGAAGAGATGGTGCCTTTGGCCAAATCGATGGTGGGTGCTGTCTAGCCTGCGCCCTGTAACCAGTCTGACCTGAGGCCTTACCACCTACCCTGAGGGAGGGCAGAGGGGAGGGGGCAGGTGAAACCGAGATCTGAGTCCACAGCACCAGAATGTTAGGTTACAAAGGTGCGAACCCCCAGATAAAAAGGCATGTAAGAATTAAGTCACCCTGGGAACATGATTTACTTCCATTTGGAGCTCCCGGAGCGCACCACCTGTAGGCACGTGGTGGAACAGGAGCAGGGCAGGGGCAAGATGGTGATGGGGACCCATCCATTTATAGCCATGGGATGGGACCTCAACTACAGGGAAAGAGGTCAGAAGATTGACAGCCTCTGGAGAAAGTGAACATCTGTGTGTCCCTTGGAATTCTGGAAAGCCCAGACCTAACAAAGTGGTTATGGTCATTTCTGTTTCTGGATTGGTTGGGGTTGTGAGCAGGACCTAGGGTCATGTTAAGATTAAAATTTACAGATGTAGAGTGGTCTTTTAGACTTTTCAGCCTATAGCTTATTAGCTGACACACTATCCCTCCTTCCTTCCTCTGGCTCTTGTGTTTTAAATTTAGAATACCTGGGAATTTTTTATCTCATCAGTGGATACAGAGTTTCTGTTTGGAATAGTGAAAAGACTTGAAGAGATGAGCAATTGGCTACAAAATAATGAAATGTCCTTATTGTCACTGGAATGCACACTTAGGAATGATTCAAATGATAAAGTTTGTGTATTTTCCCACAAGTTAAAAAACTTCATTTTTAAAATAGATGTAATTTCTCCCCACACCTAAACATTGGTAAGGCTGTGAGGTAGATGAAGGCTGGAGTGATAGATAACTATGTTTCAGATAGATTTTGTTTTTATAAGAGAAAAATTAGTGCAGACTGTGCTAAATTACAGGAACCAAGTATACACATACTTGCAATCCCAGTATTTGGGAGGTCGAAGCAGGAAAAAGGTAAGTTTGAATCCAGCTTCAGTTACAAGACAAAACAAAATATGAATGCTGAACTCCCCACAGGATGCCTGGAGAGCAGTTTGTAGGACCGGAGTCTGCTGGCCTGGACTTTTTCAGTGGTGGGCAATGTGAGTAAGGTGTTGCAGTGCCCAGTCTCCACTGCAGTGGGAGGAGCTAGAGGTTTTTAAGCATAGCAGAGCTAAGATCAGGTTTTGTTAACAAACGATCACTGTGCAGTGAGGTGATAGGTCAGGGAGGGGATGAGGAAGGCAAGAGGCAGGCCTTCAGCAGCAGCCAGAGAGATGGTGAGGCACAGAGCAGGGCTCCCTGTGAGACACCAGAGCTGCAGGAAGCGGACTGCACAGGTGAGGTGCTTCGGCAGGCTACTGATGGTGAACTGAATGTGTATTTCCTCCTTTCTAGCCTGGGTTTCTTTGTAAAGGGTGATACCACACTAGTGGTCTGTCTTTGTTCCCACTGAGGCCTGGATTCCATTCCTTGTCAAGGAAGCAGTATAGGAAATGCGTAGGAAAAGGTTAGGCCATTGACTTCAAGGGCAGAAAGGTTCTGGATGGGGACACCATCACTTACTAACCCTATGGAAAATACTTCATTACTTTCATTTCTCCTTCTGAAAATGGGCCACCTTGGCCATCAGGCTGTCAGGTCCTAGGTCAACACAAACATCTAAGCCTTCTGACAATGAAATGGTATTCAGTGACAGAGAATGCACAGGTTTCCTTCACAAATAAAAAAGGGAAAAGTACCATGAACCAATCTGAAAAATACTTGTCTATGGAAGAAAACAAAATCTTTCCAAAGAACAAGAACTAAGATGTTAATCAAAAAAGATAGAGGTTGTATTCTTAGAAAGATTCAGTATCAGAGTCAGTTTTTACTAAAGTGTTTTTAAACCTCAATAAAATTTCAACCAAACTCCATAGAGGCTCTGTGTTGGTTATGAGAGTATAAAATTTTGTAAGCTGGTCCTAAAATTCTTATGAAAAGCACTAAAAGTAAAGATCAAAATGGCAATCAAAGAAAGATTCATAGGGTGTTTCAAAGACCTGTATTGGAGCTATTAAAGCTCTATTAGGTACCAACATGTATTTTAAAGCTATCCTAATTTTGTCAGAGCACTTTTGACACAGGCATAGACACGAAGACCAAAGAAAATGAAGATATAATATGCATATGCTTATACAGACATTTCCTCAAAGCACTTGATACTGGCAGGCAAATGGAGTAGGGGAATGACTAAGGTTCAGTAAGGGTGCAAAGACATCTGGTTTCCTATATGAAATATACATATATGTACATAAATATTTAATATGAGGGAGAAAGAGAGAGAAAACCAAACTTTCCCAAACTTAGAAAATCACCCACCATGCAATATGGAATTCAGTGCCTAACACAAACCTCAAGAGTTTTACTGGAAATAGAATGTACATGCAGAATCAGCGGTACAGGGAGGCCTAAAGACAGATAGCCCAGAGAGCATCTTGGCTGGAAAACTGGAGACGGTCACAGGAAGCCAGGAACACGTTGGTGTCTGTGTCACCTCTGTCCTCTAGTGCCCATTTGTAGTAAGCAAGTGAAACTGCAGTTTCAAGAGAAGCACAGCTCAGAGCAAGATGGCAGCTCTATCTGCAGTTCAAGAGAAGCACAGCCCAGAGGAAGATGGCAGCTCTATCTGCAATTCAAGAGAAACACAGCCCAGAGGAAGATGGCATCTCTATCTGGCATGAGCCTCAGCCACTTTTGTCCCCTCTGTAGACCTTTCTCTGTCTTAACAGAATGTCGGGGGCTGGAGAGATGGTTCAGCAGTTAAGAGTGCTGACTGCTCTTGCAGAGGACCCGGGTTTGATTCCTAGCATCCACATGGCAGCTAAGAACCGTCTTTAAGCTGGGCATGGTGGTGCACACCTTTAATCCTAGCACTCAGGAGGCAGAGGCAGAGGCAGCTCTGTGAGTTCAAGGCCAGCCTGCTCTACAGAGCAGCTGGGGCTACAGGGAGACCCTGTCTAAAGAGAGAGAGAGAGAGAGAGAGAGAGAGAGAGAGAGAGAGAGAGAGATTGTCAGAGAGTCAGAATTGGCATCCTCAGCCCAACTCACTCAGGATGGAGATTTCCATTTGCTTGTTCAACTCTTCAACTCATTGAAGGAATGTTCCACATATGCTGTTCTACATACTTGAGATAAGTCAGTGAGCAGTACAAAGATCCCTGTCCTCCTGTAGCCCCATACCAGTGAGAAGGGGAGCATTTCTTTGTTTTTTTTTTAACATTTTATTTATTATTTTGTTTCTATCAGTATGAGTATATTGCCTAAATGTGTGTTAAGTGTACCCATGTCATGCAGTGTCAGCAGAGGTCAAAAGAGGGCACTGGATCCCCTGGAACTGGAGTTATAGACAGTTGTTAGCCACCATGTATGTGTTGGGAACTGAATCTGGGTCCTCTGCAAGAGCAGCCAGTACTCTTACCTGCTGAGCCATCTCTCTATCCCAAGAAAGGGGCATTTATAAACAATCAAAATGAACAAGCATAGTCCCACTGGAATTAAAAAGAGCCTCTATCCTCACAAATTATTCTAGTGCTTTGTATGCACATGAAGGTTAGAAAAGCACTTTGAGTCTAGGAATCCCTGGCCTATGCAGATGCAAATCCATAACCAGTTGGTTATAACTGACTTGGCTTCATTCCAAACCTAGACCTGACCTGTGCTGCTACAGGCAGTTATGACATCTCATAGAGGTGGTGGCCGGAAAGGAACTTGTGTAAGTGGGTATTACAAGGCAACACTTGCCAAGTCATTCTGAATTTAGAATTGCTTTCTTTGTCCTAAAAAATCTTATTACTTGTACTAAGTAACCAGTGGCTATAATTAAGCTGAGTTTAATGGCAGCCAATTGTTTTGTTAATTTTATACACCTGGCTATTTTTGGAGCAATTTGTTTTATTTCTGGAATATTTGGTTATATCAAAAACCATCAAATTCTTTACTAACTAAAGACATACTGTTTATATTGCTATAAAAAGAGGCAGACAGGCAATAAGAGCAGATAGTGGGGGCTGAGGTGACTTGAGGTGTTTTCCGATCTCTAAACCTCACCTTCCATTATTGCTACTTCTAAAATATTCTCATGTTTTTCAGTATGAATCCTATCTATTCTTTTGTGTCCAATATCTAGTCTTTTCCATTAATACTTTCCTGTCCATGCCAAAATGAAGTAATCATCTTTTACTTTCACTTACACATCACTTACTGACAATAGCTCTCCATCACTTATACTTAGGAAGTGTCATTTAAGTCTTGGATTGTTTACATGTCCACACAGTTCTGTACTATCTCCCAGTGTAGTTTTAGATTTTTTTTTTTTTTGTCTTTTTGAGACAGAGTCTCCCTGTAGCCCCAGCTGTCCTGGAACTCACTCTGTAGATCAGGCTGGCCTTGAACTCACAAAGATCAGCCTGCCTCTGCCTCCCAAGTGCTAGGATTAAAGGTGTGTGCCACCACACCTGGCTAGTTTTAGATTTTTAAGAGAAGGAACTACGCTTTAAGTGTCCTAATGCATTAAAGACATGTACACAGTCTTGTACAAGATAGTGACTCCATAAATACTAGTTGATTTTAGAATGTGCTTATTCTATGGGTGAAGATTGCTCTTCTGCAAGGTCAAGTTTCTAGTCTCTAAATTATAAACTCAGGCTAACATTGCACAGACTTTTCCATTCACTATTGGACTAGAACTTGAGATAGTATTTTAAGGGTTTGAGTTGAATCCTATTTAGCATAGAGTGACATTTCTCAGTCTTTGACTAGAGGCTCCATTGTTCCAGTGTGTGAGATGACAAGAATTATTTGAGGATCAAATGAGATAAGTGGTCTTCACCATCAGAAAACAAGTGGAAGGGAGTCTGGAATTCAGATTACATTCCTCTTTTCTTCTGTATGATGTCCCCTGTATAAAGTCCCCACCAAACACTTGAAAGGAGGCTATAACTCAAGTCTAAAGAGCCTTGTCACAAAAGCAGAGAGAATGTGAAATGTGTGCAGTTTTCCTGTGGCATTAAAAAAGAAGCTGTTTGATCCTAAGGGTAGCACAGTACCAGCCACAAGGGATAGGTAGGTGACTGATTTGATGTTTTAGCAGTTTATGTCTGAGTGTGTAGACTGCCCACAATGAAGAAGCTAGCAAATCCTAAGAAATGACCAGGAGACCTGATACAGCAAGATCTGCTTTCTTTTTGCAGTCTTTTTTTTTTTTCTGAGACATGTATACATTTAAAAATAAGTTTTATTGGCCAGGCATGGTGGCGCACACCTTTAATCCCAGCACTTGGGAAGCAGAGGCAGGCGGATCTCTGTGAGTTCAAGGTCAGCCTGGTCTACATACTGAGCTCCAAGGCAGCTGGGACTAAAGGGAGACCCTGTCTCAAAAACACCAAAAGAAAAAATAAAGTTTTATTTATTTGTTGTTATTTTATGTGTCTAAGTGTTTTACCTCATGTATGTATATGCACCACATTTGTGCAGTACCCACAGAGGTCAGAAGAGGGCATCAGATTCTCTGGAACTGGAGTTATAGACCATTGTTAGCCACCGTATGGGTAATGGGAACTGAACTCAGGTTCTCTACAAGAGCAGCCAGTGCTCTTAACTGCTGAACCATCTCTCCAGCCCCAGGTATACCTTTTTACTGTACCATTGTATTAGTCACTTTTCTGTGGCTGTGATAAAACACTATGACCAAAGGAAATTATAAAAGGAAGAGTTTATTTGAGCTTACAATTGACAGTTCCAGGGTCCATTGTGGCAGGAGGCATGGCGGCTGGAGAGGCATGGCGGCTGGAGCAGCAAGCCAAGGGTCACATCTCGCAAAGAGCACAGGAAGCAGAGAGGGCAACTGTAGATCACGAGGCTCGTTAAACTCTCTAAGCCCTGCCCCCAGTGACACACTTCCTCCAGCACGGCCACACGCCCCAAGACCTCCAAAAACAGCACCACCAACTGGAGACAAATGTCTGAATACCTAGAGCCTATGGGGGACACTCATTCAAACCACCACATTCCACTCCCTGGCCCCCATAGGCTCCTGACTATATAAAATGCAAAATGCATTTAGTCCAACCTTAAAAGTCCCCATAGTCTTTACCAGTTTCAATGCCATTCAAAAGTCTATAGTCCAAGTCTCTTCTGAGACTCAGGCCAATCTCTTAACTGTAAGCTCCTGTAAAATCAAAAGACAAATTACATACTCCCAATATACAGTGGAACCGAATACACATTCCCATTCCAAAGCGGAGGAATAGAGGCTAGTGAGGAAATCCAGACCAAACAAGACTGAAACCTGCAGGGCAAACACCAAGTCCAGTACGAATCCCATGCAAATTCTGGGACTTGACTTCCAAAGGGCTTAGATGGCTCAGCTCTTTCCAGCTGTTGCTTGCAACATGCACTCTTTCTTTAGGGCCGGGTACCACGCCTGTATGCAGCACTCCTTGGCAAAGTATCTCTCACAGGTTGCAATCTCGAATGTCTTCTTTGGGTCTCCGCTAGCGAACCAGGCTTCACTTCACACCTTCATGAAATGGCTATCAGGGCCTCTTATGCAGGGACACCCCTGCTTCACTCATGGCCATAACCTATGGCAGCCTCTCTGAAACGTGGAGGAGAGACTTGAATGACCCTTTCACTCGTGCAAACTTCATGCCTCTAAACCAGCACCACAGTGAAAAATGCCGAGTTGGCTGCATATTTTTGGAATGGACCCTGGCCTTTTCACCACATTTGCAACTTTTTCTCTCCCTGGACTTGTGTGGAGGTTAGCTGGGTGTGGTCTTGCCCTGAAGGTATAGTTCTGTTGTTACGTTATAAATCGCGAGGCCTCTCCTTATTGCTTTAATCTCCTTATGAAAGGGAGCCTCTCCTCACATGCCTTGGCCCCCACCTTTAATTCTTCCTAGTGTATTCTTTTTCAGTCCAAACTGACATTATGCCATTTCCTTTCTGCCCATTTGCTCTTTTTCACTGTAGATATGTATAATATTACCATTAAAAATCCATCCACCCATTTCTATGTTAGGCTGTTTGACATATAATCCTCCGACAAAGACTCAGTTCCATTGTTTTCAACTAGCATCAGGCAAGCCATTTGGGCTGTGGGCAAACTGCTCCAGACTTCTTTATCAAAATATCCAGTTGCTGCCTAAGTTCTTTATATTCCCCTGGAACCACATTCTTTTCCAGGCTTCTACTAGAAATGGCCCTTTAAGCTCTGCTTACAGTAGTCAACAGCCTTTCTAGCCCAAAGTTCCAAAGTCTTCCACATTTCTCCAAACATCCACATGGTCAGGTTCTTCACAGCCAACAGCCCGCTCTCTGGTACCAAATTACTGTATTAGTCACTTTTCTGTTGCTGTGATAAAACACCATGACCAAAGGAAATTATAAAAGGAAGAGTTTATTTGAGCTTACGATTGACAGTTCCAGGGTCCATTGTGGTGGGAGGCATGGTGGCTGGAGAGGTATGGCGGCTGGAGCAGCAAGCCAAGGGTCACATCTCACAAAGAGCACAGGAAGCAGAGAGGACAACTGTAGACCACGAGGCTTGTTAAACTCTCTAAGCCCTGCCCCCAGTGACACACTTCCTCCAGCAAGGCCACACACCCCAAGACCTCCAAAACAGCGCCACCAACTGTAGACAAACGTCTGAATACCTAGAGCCTATGGGGGACACTCATTCAAGCCACCAGAACCATTTTCCTGCTTTTCTCTTGATAAGGAAAGAATGGGCTATGCTACTACCGGGTTGTTTTTTTTATAGCTCAACAGTCTATGATACACTAAGCCAACTAGAATCCTGCCACACACTGAACTGACAAACTTCTAAGTGGGCTGAGCTGAAGCTGTTTCCAGAATAGAATTCTTGGAAGATGGAAAGAGAAAATAAATTCTAAATACTCAAAGCTTATTTTTGGTTTTTTGTTTGTTTGTTTGTTTGTTTGTTTGTTTTTTGGTCTTTTTGAGACAGGGTCTCCCTTGTAGCCCCAGCTGGCCTGGAACTCACTATGTAGACCTCGCTAGCCTCAAACTCACAGAGATCTTCTTGCCTCTGCCTCCCAAGTGCTGGGATTAAAGGCATCCTCCACCACACCCAGCCTCAAAGCTTATTTTTGAAAAACATATAGGTCTTATCTATTCCTTGACTTTCCTAGAGCCTTCCCATTAATAACAAAACTTCATTTTCTCAACTATATCACCTGATAGTCCAGAGTAAACATTGGATATAGGGGCATATGAATTTGCACGTAGAAGGGAAAACTCCTACTCAAAAGTTCTAATGAGAAAGTAAAAATCCAGTAAGCTCTATTTTCTAAAACAAGAAATCTTCTTCATGCTCCTACTTGTCAAACTTGTGCATACCACAAGTCAGAAATCAGGCTGGCCAGTAAAATGACAAGGGTACCTGTCACACCCCTTCTCTGCCACATGTCTTCTCAGAATGACTGAACTCCTTTCAGTTCTCTGTTTGGTTTTTCAAACTATAAGCACATTTATTCACATGTAAATCATAGGCAAAAGGAGAAAAATGGGACCCTTGGCATATTTTTGCAATGTGTCTACTATGGCCTCCATAGGACTGGGAAAATTAATGTTATGTTAAATAAAGATGATTTGATATGATTATAAATATGATTTCATTTGATAAAATATGTTATGTTAAATTAATGTTATGTTAAATAAAGATGATTTGATCTGATTAGCATGAGATCCTAGGTAAACCAAATTAAAAACTTAAAATTGCTAATTATTTTACTTAGATGTCTTGAGCTATCTCAGAAATGTCAGATTCATAACTCACATATTATTTTAAGGAATTTTGTGAAATTTTTAGATTATTATTAAGCCACAGGATATTTAGGCTGCTTGTTATGTGACAAAAGGTGTTAAAAAATGTATGAACAATTCCAGTCTGCCTGGAAGAGACAGTGGACTCACAGAAGGAAGCATGGACACGTATTCCTTCAGGTTCATTGCTTTCCCTGTTGAATCATTTTTAGTATTTGTCTTGTACTCCCCTGTGGAATCTAAAGAATCAACCCAGCTGACTCTCTTAACAACCCAGCTGATAATAACTAGGAGGGCTGAAGTGTAGCCATTCGAGAGGAAGACTCTCTTTCCTATGAACATGAATAAAGTTGCAAAATAAAATTATGAGACGTTATTAGAAAGGCAAGTAGTAGCAGGAGGCTACCGGCCACTGCTATAAAGAACAAGGATGGCTCAGCGGTTAAGAGCACTGGCTGCTCTTGCAGAGGACTTGGGTTGGAATCCCAGCACCCACATGGCTAACAACCTTCCACAACTTCTGTTCCAGGGGATCCAGTGCCCCTTTTATGACCTCTTGGGCATTGCAGAATACAGGTGCACTTATATATGTGCAGGTAATACATTCATACACATTAAAAATAATAAATAAAAATATTTCAAAAAAAGAACAGGGATGAAAGGAGGGAAATTTACTTCAACCATGAGACTTGATCTTGGTGCAGGTCCTGGCAAGGTGAAAGGTTCAGGTCAGTTACTTCACTACAGTAGGTGAGGCTAGCACAGGTCCACCCCATGCTGTTTAGATTGAGGTGGAATAAGTACTGGATGTCACAATGTCCAGGATTCCACACGGTATTTTGTTCTTTGGGACCCCTTGAAATATAGTGCTCCTCCCAGCCCCCCATGGAAAGCTCTTCTTCCCTGAATTTTGAGATACTATACTGTGACTGTAGTGTCTACTGTTCCTTGTTCTTTAAGTACTGTAAACTAGGTTTACACTAGTCTTCTTTACTGTTTTAACTGTTTTCTCTTTTCGGTTATCATCTAGACAGTAGACCCAGATGGGCCTGCACTCTTCAGCTCCCTTCTCTCCTGACCTCTAGACCCCTCAGTGCTCAGAGCACATGTATGTTATTCTCCCACCCTCACCCAACAACCCCAGTGTTTCCATATCTTGCCTCTTGGGATCTCAGGTCAGTTTTTAAAGAATTGTTTTGTTGGGGCTGGAGAGGTAGCTCAGTGGTTAAGAGCACCAACTGCTTTTGTGGAGGACCCAGGTTAGATTCCCAGCACCCACATGGCGGCTAAGAAGTTTTTTAAGCTGGACTTGGTGACGCATGCCTTTAATCCTAGCACTTGGGAGGGAAAGGCAGGCAGATCTCTGTGAGTTCAAGGCTAGCCTGGTCTACAGAGTGAGTTCCAGGCCAGCTGGGGCTCTAGGGAGACCCTGTCTCAAAAATATTTAAAAAGGATAAAAAGAAAAAAATTATTTTATCTGGGCTGGGAGGATAGCTGAAGTTCAAGTCTATAACACACATTTAAAAGCTGGAGAGGCAGAGAAAGGGCCCCTGAGGCTCCAGACATGCTGGTCTAATCAGAAGGCCCAGGCCAGTGAGACACCCTGTCTCAAAACAAGGCGAATGTACCTAAGGATGAAGGACACCCAGGATTGTCCCCCAGCACTTGCACCTTTCATGTCCCCACACAAACGTGTACATACAAAGAATCGGGAAAGACATAGGGAATTTTTACTGGAAATCTGCCCAATACTTTTTGCAGTACTGGGGATTGAATCTAAGACCTTGCACATGTTGAACAGGAGCTCTTTCACTAAGCTATGTTCACAACAGCTGTTTCTCTCTCTCTCTCTCTCTCTCTCTCTCTCTCTGTGTGTGTGTGTGTGTGTGTGTGTGTGTGTGTGTGTGGTGTGTGTGTGTGTGTTTTGGGGGACAAGGTCTCACTACCAGGTAGCCTCAGCTGACCTGGTATTCACAGAGATCCTCTTGCCTCTGCCTCCTGAGTGCTGGAATTAAAGGCATGCTCATGTCTGCCTTTTTTTTTTTTAATCAACTTTTCTGCCTCTCAGCAATGTTTTGTGGATCTCTCGCTCTCCTAGGCAGGGCTCACAGATTTTTTTGTTTACTGTTATGTTTTAAATTCATGATTATAGTTGGAATTGAATATCTTTTTTTCTTCATATTTTCTGTATGCTTGCCGCCAGACAGGAAGGCATTTAATATTCATGTATGTGTATAATACCTTCCTATATCTGCCAGGTATTTATTTTTTATGATTCTCTAGTGTTTTCTAAGTAGACCACCTTATTACCTTCAAATAACATTTGTCTCAGAGTTTAGATATACCAGTTTTTTGTTTGATTATTTATTTATACTACTTAGCCTCAGTTTCCTCACCCATAAAATGGGTGCAGGAATACTTTATATTGCTGCTATGTGTATGCCTGCATATATATAAATGAACTCATGTCATACATTGCCTGTGGAGGCCAGAAGAGGGCCGATGTATCCCCTGGAAATGGAATTATAGACAGTTATTATTGGCTATATAGGTGCTGGGATACAAACCCAGGTATTCTCCAAGAGCAGCCAGTGCTCTTAACCACTGAGTTCATCTCTCCATCCCTGAGTATAAGTTTTAAATATATAAATAAGCATATCTCTTGAATTCTTCAGCTAGTATTTAGCAGCAAATCAAAATCTCAATATGTACAATCTCATTTTAGAAATTCTTTATGCTGTGTTATTGTACAGATCCTGCACTTATATTAAGGTTTATTTTTATTATTTGTTGGAAAATTTGTAGAAAACTTAGGACACCCCCAACCACTTACTACTAACACATTGAGAAGCACTGAACTTTCCTATGTCATTATGATGTATGTCTTTACTAAATCAATTCTTTTTTTTTTGTATTTTTTTTAAGACAGGATCTCCCTATAGCCCCAGCTAGCCTAGAACTCACTCTGTAGATCAGGCTGGCATTAAACTCATAGAGATCTGCCTGCCTCTGCCTCATGAGTGCTGGGATTAAAGGTGTGTGCCACCACACCCGGCTCAATTTTATTTTTTATCCAATGGGTTTACAAATATAAATTCCTACAAAATGCAAATTATGTCACAAGTTACACCTATTCTTGTTTTATTATTAACATAATAAACTAACATCAGAATTCCTGGATGAAACTGTTCTGCAGTATTGGTTTCTGATTTTATATTTTGTTGTTGATATTATTATTGTTATGTTTTCTTTTTGAGACACAGTCTCCCTGTGGCCTTGGGTGGCCTAGAATTTGCTACATAGACCAGGCTGCCTTTGATTCACAGAAATCTACCTGCCTCTCTCTGCTGGGTTTAAAGGCATGTGCGGCATGGTCAGTTGAGAATATTTATAGTATTTCGCTATTTTATAAAGGTCATTGGATATTGGTTTTAGGCTATAATTTTATTATTTTAGTGAATTATTCATCTAACAAATTGTGATTCTTGTGATCAGGAAGTGACTGTAAGTTCTGAGCACTGTGAAGCATCTATTAAAATCATCATGTTATTTTCCACTTTTTTAATAATTAGAATGGATTGAAGTATTAGCGAATTTTGCAGTGTCCAGCTATCTCTGCATTACTAGGAAAAAGTAGCCTGGATTATAATTCTCTGTGCTTTTGATTTATTAGTGTAGTATGTAGGGTTTCAGCATCTATGCTTCTAAGCACTACCAGACTGTAGATTTTTTTTTAATTTTATTTATTCTTGTATGTGTATAAATGTACTGTCTGCATGTAGGTTTGTGCACCCGTGTCGTGCAATGCCACAGAGGTCAGAAGAGGGCGTCGAATTCCCCTGGAACTAGAGTCAAAGACGGTTCTCAGCGGCCGTGTGGGTGCTGGGGATAGAACCCAGGTCCTCTGCAAGAGCAGTTGGCGCTCTTAACCGCTAGGCCATCTCTCCAGCCCCAGACTGTAGATTTTTTTCCCTTGCTTGTTTTGGGGGATAAATTGAGACTCCTGTTTTTTTTCTCTTCTTTAGACTGACTTAGCTAATATAGAGAAATACCATCTATATCTATCAAGGCTTATGATTAAAATGATTTGTCCCTATTGGTTTGGGGAAAGCTGTATGGTACTGTTTAATGGTTGGCGCATGCACTTTCTTCCATTGTGATTGGCGTGTTCAGACACTGAAGATTCTTCCGTTGCTTTGGTACCAGCTTCCTGTGCCATTATTTCTTACAAGTTTTCAAGTTTGGTGCCTGAGTGCACTTGCTCATCTCTGTGCTGCTGTCTCCTCTTTTATTCCTAACATAGTGTTCACTCTTACTTTAGGTTTAACATTTACCTTAGGCAGGTTTGATCTTTTATTGCTGTTTTAAAGAACCTACAGCCAGATTCATCATGTCAATGCTGGGTTGCACCCCCTTCTGATTCCGCGTGTCCTTACACCTCTCCTTCCCTGTCATCTTCTTTTTCCTGTCTTCTTACCATCATTCTACATCCCATATTTATTTCACTTGTTTTACTTTGTTCCAATTTAATCACTGAAATCTTGGATTTTTTTTTTTAAACACATGTTATTAGGACTAGAAGGAATTTCCCAAACCCTGTAATACAGACTTTTGCTGTGCAGATTCAGGAAGCAAACAGGTTCAGAGACACATTTCACAGCATGCTATTTGCAGAACCAAAATGCATTTCAATTCCTTTTTCCACTCACCCTGGCTTCCTAACAAAAAAAGACATGAGCATGAAATAAAGGCAGCCAGCTCACCAATGTGACCATCTGCCTTCCAGGCTGAGGGAACTCTGAATGGCTGGGACACGAGTGGCCAGCAAGGATTTTAACAAGTAAAGCTTTCTTTTCTTCCTCCAGGACAGAGGTTAGTTGGGTAACACAAGAGGATAAACAGACCTTCTGTTGAGTCACCAGAGTGCTGGGCACCTGTTTTAAAGGAGTAGCAGCCTATTCCCTCAGCTCTAAGCCAGAGCTCCTGGGACAGGTTCCTTATTCTTCTCACTTGGACTCACACACATTTCCTTCTGTTTTCAAACAAAGCCCATGAGCTTACCAGTGAGAGGGAGCATAGAGGCCACATAGGCTTCTTCTTCCTTCCTTTCAACTTGGGAAGGGTGGTAATAGTTAACATTTCATTTAACATTAGACATCAGGATCTCTTGAATACTGGAGGTAGAAAAAGATGGATGTGTACAAATACATGTGTAAGACCCGAATCGAGCCTTACCCTTGAGAGACCCCTGAGTGAGAGACTCGGAGACAAGACTCACTACAAAAGCAAGAGGTTTATTCCTCCGGTGCACCAGGGTTCACCTATACAACGGGGAGAGGTGAACCCAGAGCAATCTCTGCATACAGGTTTTATACACTTAGAGCAGGGCAGGAATCGAACCCCGGTCTCCTGCGTGACAGGCGGGGATACACAGCATGCTTGGGTCTGCAGGTGGCTTGTGGCCAGGGCCCTCAGGGTGGTTCTTTCTGGAATTATGCTGTTACCTGCGGACCCAGGGAGGGGCTGCTATTTGCTAACCTAGGGAGGGAAAAGGCTCCGACCCTGATAAATTGGCTCTCGGGCCTTTTATTCAGGGTCTAGGGGAATCGTGGTGAGGTTTGGGTAACTTCTAGCCTTATTGGATAATAGCAGAGTTACAGCTCATGGTTAGGTCAGCCCACCTGCCCCCACATACCAAAGGTTTTCTTTAGACACAGTCTTGGGACAGGAACGGAACCAGGTCTAGGGGAATTTTTCTTTATCCGTTCAGACAGGACCTGTTTCCCAAGCCTGGGATGTATCTGGTGGACTTCAGCCCGGGGGAAAGTGAATGCTTAACCTTTGTCCAGAGTAGAAGTCTAGAATCAACTCTTTTTTTTTTTTTAATTTTTTATTTCTGTATGTGTATGAATGTACTGTCTGCATGCAGGTCTGTGCACCCGTGTCATGCAATGCCGCGGAGGTCAGAAGAGGGCGTCGGATTCCCCTGGAACTGGAGTTCTCCTGGAATTGGAGTTTCAGATGGTTCTCGGCCACCATGTGGGTGCTGGGGATCGAGCCCCGGTCCTCTGTAAGAGCGGTCGGCGCTCTTAACTGCTAGGCCTTCTCTCCAGCCCCATGGAATCAACTCTTATCTCTTCACATGTACACATAAAAATGTGCACAGTGTGTGTATTTTTCACACACTGTCCTGGAAGAGTCTGAAACTCTAAGGAATCAATCCCATGGAGCATCTTCATGTGAAGTGAAGCAGTTAAATACCCCTTCTTTAAGGTTCTCATCTTGAGGGGACTTTACTTTCTGAGCTATCTTGCTAGCCCTATTTTTATTTGTCTTTTAATTTTTTTTTTAGGTCCTTTAGTGGTTTCCTTCCTTCCTTCCTTCCTTCCTTCCTTCCTTCCTTCCTTCCTTCTTTCCTTCCTTTATTACTTGGTTCACTGTTTGCCTTTCATGAAGATATAGGGCTTTATTCTTGTCTCCTGAAGTTCTCTATAAAAATCCAACACATGGTTAAGAGCTCCGACAGCTCTTGCAGAGGACCTGGGTTCGATCCCCAGCACCCACATGGTGGCTGAGAACCATCTTTAACTCCAGTTCCAGGGAAATCTGACACCCTCTTCTGACCTCCGAGTCATTGCAGGACATGGGTGCACAAGCCTACATGCAGACAGTACATTCATGCACATAAAAAAAAAAAAAATCCAACACACCTCTTGAAAATTCAGAGTCAAGTTGATGTTTATGAAGGATCACCCCATCAAGCCCTCTGGACCCAGGGACTTCCCTTGTTTACTTCCCCACAACTACTTCCTCTGTAGCTGAAGTTATCACTTCTGCTTTAATGAGGAAGACAGAAGCTCAGAAGTTAAAGCACTTTGTATCACACCACCAAAGAATGCCAAACCCAGATCTGGTCCTCTGATTCCAATTTCCATGTTCTTTCATCTGCCTGTCAGAACAACTTGGCCTCACTCTGGATGGCAGCCACCTTTGATCTAGAATAATGCCTTGTTGGTCCAGATATAGTGTGTTTACAGCTTATTATAACTGGTTAATTTTTATTTTTATCAAAGTATTGCATAAGCATTCTTTCAGAGGTCAAATAACAGCACCCAGAGACCTGCAAAACCTAACCGTTTTCTGACCCACCCTGCATAAGGAGCTTCTGTTCTGGGATTATTCCTTTCAGTTTGAATTTGAAAAGAGAGGAAATATGAAATTGCTTTTGCTTAACAATGGCCCAGGTAGTGGGAGCTCTGCTTTTTATCTTATTTAATCTAACTCCTGCAGCTCTGAAGCCTCTAATTAACCTTTATGGGATTCTTGCCCCTGGGCTGTTTCTTTCCGCATCAAGCTGAACCTCATTGGTGCTCAGAGAAATACAACATTTTTCAAGAAAAGGAAAAACAAAACAACACAACACAGTAGAACACACACACACACATACACACACACACACACACACACACACACACACACACACTGTTGTTAACAACATGTCTTAATACCATCTGAAAACCCGGGTGCTTTTCACTTCTAATTGTGTCCTGAATTGGTTACTTATTAATTAGATGACAGCTTTGAAGCAGAAACAAATCCATACTTAGTAGTTTAAAAAAAAAAAAAAAAAGACTACTGTCTTCCTCCTGAAATCACTGTACTTCTTACAGTTTTATTTTAGTGTTTCAGTTTTGCAGTCATTTAGAAGCCTTATAAATTCACCTTAATCTTGAAGTAAACATTCTTAACTGGCCTCAGAAAACATTGCATGGCACACACTGTGAACAGAGTGACACAGATAAATAACCCTTTGAACTTGAGCGCCGTCATCTTGGTCTGCAGAGCTGCTAAAATTCAGGGCCAATCCTGGGTCACTTTATGCTTGTTGACTTTATGTAGCCATTCACTTCTTTATCAACTCCTCACTGTGCATGCAAAATGGAAATTAGATCTCTTCCTTCCCATAACTTTCCTTACTCCAAGTACTTCTGGGTTTTCTTTATGGTGACCTGACAATTCTTTAATCCTAGCACTCCACTCGGGAGGCAGAGGCAGATCTTTGTGAGTTCAAAGTCAGCCTGGTCTTCAGAGATAGTTCCAGGACAGCTGGGGCTACAGGAAGACCCTGTCTCAAAAAAAAAAAAAAAAAAAAAAAAAAAAAAAAAAAAATCTGGTCTTACAGCATTGCTCACCTGTTCATCAGACTGTGAGTTCCCCCAGTTTAGAAATTCCACCTAGTTCTTTTACTCTTGCTTTTCAACCTGGACTGATATGCAGAAGACCTAGTGTTGCTTAGGAGGAGGGACAGAATGGCAGCCACTGTCTGCCTTGGTGGGGGCCTGTTTGGACCTCTACTGTCTCCAGACTGGTGCAGCCAGCATGCCTCCAGAAGGGCCGTGGGGCTCACCAGGGAGCCAACACTCACTGCTGTCCAAAGCTATCCTTGTTGTCTAGGACCTGGAAATGGCAATCCAATGGAACAGCTTTGACTCTTCCTGTTATTCGTCCTCTTTTTTCCCCTTTCATTCACTCATTCTGAAATATAATCCAAACCACTGTCTGTCAAAAGTCACATTTGAGGCTCTTGTGAATCCAGAAAAATCAGCCTGTAAGGTCAGAGTCAGGTGTTCAGTCTTGTTCCTCCCTGTCAGCCTTGGCCTCTGTATTTCAGTTGGTCTTGAACTCTTCCTGTTTTTCTTTTACCAACTGATGCCTTCTGATGATGTCATGATGTCAACAAGCTAAGTACTTAAGTTTGTGGAAGGATGTGAAGAAATAACTCTTGTTACTAGAATTTGCCAGAATTCAGAAGACACCATTCTCCTACGTCCACCTTTATTCCCTGCAGGTAGACCCACAGGTCAGGAGGATGAACCTCCAGCTATCTCACACAGAGCACCTCCTGAATGGCAGGTGCTGTGCCAAGCACTGGGGACACAGGGATGAGTAAGAAATGGGTCATATCTCAGAAAGAAAAACTTTTAATGGAAGCCAATGATTATAACAGTAAGAAATAGACTCATGGCATAGAACTGTACAGAGTGACAGGGAGCAGAGAGAGCTGGAGGGAGTCAGAAATGCTTCTTCATGGGGCTGTGAAGTCCGGGGCTGAGCCAGAAAGGGATCTGGGAACAAGGGAGTGAGTGGATTCAGGAAGAGACTGGCTGAAAGTCTGTAGGTGCTAGACAACAAGCTGGGTGGGAGCATTTAGGGACTGAGCTGCTGAAGGGCAGTGAAGAGGTGAGGGTAAGAAGTGAAGTGGTCACAGGTCTCAGAGGATGCACTCCCCACCCGACTCCCCCCAGGTAGAGAGTATAGCTGGCCCTGCCTTTCCACCAGTCTTCTGTGGGAGCCATCAACCATGTGAGCAGAGAATGCTCTTGCTGCTTGCAATTTAGAGGGTGCCATTTGACACAGACATGTTGGGCATGCCTCAGAAGGAGAGCAGTGCAGACTGAGAGAAAACTGTTGACAAATGCAGGCCAAGGCTAAAGGACCCTTGTGTTAGGATGAGGGTGTCAGGAAGAGAGGGAGTTAGGAATTCAAGAGCTGTAGCTGATGGCACCTGACTGTTGATATGTGCAGTGGGGATAGAAGAGGGGATTTGAAGTGATCCCAAGTAAGATCAAGAAAATGCAGGACAGAGCAATTTAGACAACATGAGGATTTCAGTTCTGGAAGAGTTGAGTCTGGGGGTCCTGAAAATCCAGGTGTTCCACCAGGTAGTCTCATACAAGAGCACATGTCTGAGGCACTAATGTAGACTTGACAGTTAAGTGCATCTGTAGACCACACAGGTAAAATTTTGAGAAGACAAAAATCAACCTCTTTTTCTGTGTCTCTGTGTGTGCACACACGTGCTCTGTGTGCTCACACGTGCTCTGTGTGTGCACGTGTGTGTGTGTGTGTGCGTGTGTGTGTTGTGTGTGTGTGTGTGTGGTGTTGGATAGCTTTAGTGTCAACTTGACATATCTGGGTTGAGGGAGCCTCAATTGGGGAATTGCCTCCATTGGTCTGGTCTGTGACCATGTCTGCGGAGTATTTTCTTATTGATGAGTGATGTGAGAGGGCCCAGCCTATTAGGTTATAAAAAAGCATGAAACCCCAATTAAAAGGCACATGAGGCTTAGGTCACTCTAGGAACATGCTTTACTTCCATGTGGGACTGCCAGTGTGAGCTGCCTGCAGACACATGGTGGGACCAGACAGCATGGCAGGGGGCAGAGAGAGAGAGAGAGACAGAGAGACAGAGAGACAGAGAGCATTATTGCGGCTGGGGTACACCCTTTATACCCATGGGGCTGGGCCTCAGGTAAGTGGGAAGGGGTCAGAGGATTGGCAGCTTCTGGAGGAAGTGGGTACCTGTGTGCCCCTTTGGATTCTGGGAAGCCTGGACCTAACACAGCCCACTGTGGGTGGTGCCACCCCTGAGTAGGTTGTTCTTTATTGTATAAGAAAACAGGCTGAGCATGGGCCACAGGAGCAAACCAGTAAAAACCAAGTTTGTTTTCATCAGAGTGTTTTGTCACAACAATTGAAAGGAAACTAGAACAGTGTGTGTGTGTGTGTGTGTGTATGTGTGTGTGTGTGTGTGTGTGTGTGTGTGTATGTACACTTCTTCCCTGCTAAGGATCAAAATGAAGAAGTATTGTATAAAAGCTTGCATCACAGGAGGTGCTTGTTTCTGTCCCTGTGAGCTCATGCCTGTAATCCCAAAGTTTGGGCAGCTGAGGCAGAAAGATTGCCACAAGTTTAAGGCCAATATGGCTCTACATAGTGAGTTCTATCCCACTGTGAGCTACAGAGTGAATCCTGTCTGGGGTAGGAAAAAAAAAAAAAAAAAGAAAAGAAAAGAAAGAAAAAAGAAATATATATATATATATTCTCAAAAGGAATGTAGACAAAAACAACATAAACCAAACCAAAAACCACACACCTGTTCTTAAAAGCAAAAAGAGAGAGAGAAAATGAAAATGATATCTTTGGGTTCATGTCAAGGAAGTCATCTTTTGACAAGTACAGAATGTGAGGAGATTTGATGAACTTCTTTGTTTGGTTTGGAGAAAGAGGAGATATTGTTCACAGATAGCCAGAGCCTCCTTGTGTCTTCTGGTGCTGAATAAAGTCACTCTAATCTACCTGCAGCTCCATCTAACTGTGTGTTCAATGTGCTCCCCCTGCCATAACTGTTTGCATTCCTGTACCCCCCCAAGAATGAAGCTGCAATGTCCTGCTTTTTCTAGATCTGCATATTCACTAAAGTTATTTTAATGTTTTGAAGTACAAATTAAGTCATAGGCATTGTCTAGGGAAAAAAGAAGCTTCCTGTGGGTGACATGCAGGGGGTTTATTGCTTCCCAAATGATATGTATATCTACATATCATTTTAAATAATGCAAAGAATATTTTTAGTGACTTAATGAGCATTTCTCATGCTGCTTATCCTGCCTGAAATAGCCAAAGAACAAACATTTCTATGAATCAGTTAAGATAAATGGAACCTATTACTTTTAATTAACTTGTTTATTTATTATTTTTATTTTATGTGTATGCGTGTATTGCTTGCATATGTTTAAGTACACCAGTGTCATGCAATACCTTGGAGGGTCAAAAGAGGATGTCAGATCCACTGGAACTGGAGTTATGGATGGTTGTTAGCTCCCATGTGGGTGCTGAGTCTTCTGCAAAAGCAACCAATGCTCTTAATGAACCATCTCTCTAGCCCCTATTTATTTACTTATTTGTTTGTTTGTTCATTCATTTGTTTATTACTTATTTATTCATTACAGTGCTGGGAAGTGAACCTAGGGCCCCATGCATGACAGATAAGTGCTCTATCACTGATCCATATCTTTAGCCCCTGAAGAATAAAAGAATAAACATTTCACACACTCAGGAAATATATTTCAATTTCAAGTATGAATGATATTGAGAAGTCATTGCTAGTTTTATAAAATTAAATGTGGTTCTTTAAAAAAAAATTTAGGGCTGTTGAGATGGCTTAATGGTTAAGAGCACCAACTGCTCTTACAGAAGACCCAAGTTTGAGTCCCAGCACCCATATGGTGGCTAAGAACCATCTTTAAGCCTTTAATCCTAGCACTCAGGAGGCAGAGGCAGGTGGATCTCTGTGAGTTCAAGGCCAGCCTGGTCTACAGAGTGAGTTCCAGACCAACTGGGGCTATAGGGAAACTTTGTCTCAAAATACATACTCTTTTTCTGTTTGTTTTGTTTTGTTTTGTTTTTTACCCCAGACAAGATTCACTCTGTAGCCCACGGTGGGATAGAACTCACTCTGTAGGCCCATATTAGCCTTGAACTTGTGGCAATCCTCTTGCCTCAGTATACCAAGCAATGGGATTACAGGCATGAACTCATAGAGACTGAAACAAACATGTCTTGTGATGCAAGCTTGCATACACTACTTCTTCATATTGATCCTTAGCAGGGGAGAAGTAACTGTGTGTGTTGCGGTGGGTGGGGGGGAGGTATGGGAGATAATGTGCACATGAGTGCAGTTGTTACTGAAGCCAAGAGAGAAAGTTGGATCCCCTGAGCCAGAGTTCAAGGGTTATGAGTCACCTGACATGGGTGCCTAGAACCAAATGTGGGTCTTCTAGAAACAGTATTCACTCTTAACTGCTAACCTCTTTAGTCCTCTAGTTTTTCTAAAATTCTTAAATTTTCTAAAATTTCTAATTGTCCTACTACTATAAACTTATAAAAAGTTACCTCTCAATTTAGAAAGGAGAATTTAGAAAAAGTTGGCCTTTTGGATAGCTCTAAGTAGGAAATAAAAGCCTGAAAAAAAACATACAAAAACTCAAGCCAAGGTATATCTGAGAAGAATTATCATGGAAGAATGGAAAAGCATGAAACATATTTTGTTTATTAGATTACTGGTCAAACCTCTGCGTCCCTGTGAAGACTGAAGTAGAGCCACAAGCTCTCACAGTGGAAAAACACTGACCTCCCCAGCAGGCTAGCGTTTCTTAAGGTGGTGTAACAGTTGATCCGTTGTAGAGAAACTTGTTCAACAACAAGAAAAATACAGGTTTGTGTATAGCAGAGTGATTACTGATTTAATGAGAACATTGTTGACTTTCAGTTGTCTGTCTGCTTTGAGGACAATCTCTAGAAAAACCTAAATTGTATTTTGACTTCATTTGCCTGCTTGCAGCAATACATGTGTGCAGCAACAAAGTAAAGATTCATTCCTTTATGTACCAGTGGAAATCATAAAGCCAGGCTCTTTAGGTTGTGTGGGGCTCCTGAGCCTCATCTAAGTTATCTGAGATTATTTTCCCTTGTCTGCCTTCTTGAACACAGCTGAGAGTGGATGGTTCTGCATTAGTTACATGCATTAAAGGACCTTTAGGGACTAGGGATCAGAAGAGCAGAATGCAAGACTTTAAGATGTATCTAATGATCCACTTGTCCTGCAACTATGTCCACTATGGAAATGAAGCTCTTTCCAAACTTTGGGTTTTCAGAAGAGCTAGATTATGTGAGAGAAAGGGGGGAAAGTTCTGTGTTCACCCAAGTTTGGGAAATATTCAGTTAACCAGAGTTGGTTTTAGGCTGCAGGATTTGATCAGTTTTCACAGCCTTCCTTGCTGGGTCATTCTCCAAGAGAAGAGTCCAGTTTGCAGAATGTTCCCACCATGCACAGTGTGAACCTGGGACATTCACAGGTGTGAAGCACTGGCCCCAGACCTTCTGTGAAAAACCTTTCTGTGTAGCTACAGGAAGGGAGTTAAACCAAAGGCCTTGGAAGGTGCACAGTTTGGGGTTTTTTTTGGTCCACACAGTGTTCTGAAAATCATAAAAATAATATTTACCAATTGGGCCATTTCATCATAAGAATCTAGGTTCCAGGCTTCTCTTTAAGATAGGAGGACGAGGGACTGGAGAGATGGCTTAGTTGTTAATAGTACTGGATGCTCTTGTAGAGGTCCCAGTTCAGTTCGCAGCATCCACATGGTGGCTAGCAACTCTGTCATTCCAGTTCCAAGGGATCCGTTACCTTCTTTTGGCTTCCATAGGTATTGCATGCATGGGTGCACTTTTACACATGCAGGCAAAACCTTCATACATATAAAATATAAATAAGTAAATAAATAAACAAACAAACCCTTTTTAAATGTAAGAGAATAAGTTAGCCAGCTGTGGGCCTGTACTCCAAGGACTACATAGTAGTTTTCAGGCTGCCCTGGCTACATAGTGAGACCCTATCTTAAACAGAGAGGACCAGAGAGGTGGAAAGGCAGAGAGACCCACAGAGAGAAACCAAGACAGACAGAGACAGAGAGAAATGGAAGATGTGGCAAATGCGTGAGCCTTCATTCCTTCAGAGCCTCAGTTCCCAGGCTTGAGAACCTCTGTGTCGTTGGGGGTAAGATGTCCACTCCAATTCCCAGTGTTCGGTGTTTCCATTACCTGTTTGCCTCTGCCTCTTCCTCCTCCTCTTAAGTTAGATTATTTAACCAACATGTAACTTTTACTCATATTTTATTCATTTCATGGTGCTTCGTATGGATCAAGCCCAGAATCTGACGCATGGCAGGTAAGGACACCATTGAGATACACCCCAGCCACTCTTCCCTTGTTTCTTACACTGTGACAGCCCCATTCCTTCACTCTATCTCACTTGGTGGCCACTTCCATTGGCTTCTCCCAATCATGTGAGATATGTCACAGGGACCAGTCTTCTGTGGATTGAGACCTGGGTGGGTGACAGAATGCAGGGCAAAGCTTAGAGCGGACAACCAAAGATGTCAAAATGTCAGCAGTGGTTGACTTAGCTGGTAAGGTTATAACATTTCATTTTTATGCATTTTTTCTTTATTATACATTACATGTATTCTGAGAACAAATAAAGCATGTATTTCTTTTATAATCAAAGGAGAATAAATTTTTTTAATTTATCTTTTTTCTGTCTTTTTTAAAAATTTTATTTATTTTTTATGTGTATGAATGTACTGTCTGCATGTAGGTTTGTGCACCCGTGTTGTGTAATGCTGTGGAGGTCAGAATAGGGCATCAGATTCACCTAGAACTGGAGTTAAAGACGGTTCTCAGCTGCCATGTGGGTGTTGGGGATCAAACCCGGGTCCTCTGCAAGAGCAGTCAGTGCTCTTAACTGCTAGGCCATCTCTCCAGCCCCAATTTATTTTATTTTTAATTTATTATTTTTTGTGTGTATGAGTGTACTGTCTGCATGTAGCTTTGTGCACCAGTGTCGTGCAATGCCGTGGAGGTCAGAAGAGGACATCAGATTCCCCTGGAACTGGAGTTGAAGATGGTTCTTAGCCGCCATGTGGGTGCTGGGACTCGAACCCGGGTCTTCTGCAAGAGCAGCTGGCACTCTTAACTGCTGAGCCATCTCTCCAGCCCCAGGAGAATAAATTTTAAAACAGCTAAAATATCAGAACTATGGATGTTTTGGATTTAGCTACCATGGAAATATCTGTCTTTTATTGCATCATGTGATTAATAAAGTTAAATGAGTGTGGATGTGGCATAAGAAACCAAAAATCTATTTCCAAAATTACTGTAAGATCTTACCTTAGCTGCTTATTATAAATTAAAAATATGCGTTTATGGGGCTGGGGTGATGGCTCAGTGGTTAAGAGCACTGGCTGCTCTTACAGAGGACCCAAGTTTGGTTCCCAGGTCCCACATGGTGGCTAATAGCTATCTGTAATTCCAGTTCCAGGGGATCCAAGGCCCTCTTTTGACTCCGTGGGCATTGCATGACATGGGTGCACTTACACACTTGCAGGCAATACATTCATACACATAAAATAAAAATCACGAACAAAATATATATGCATTTACAGGAGTAGAAAAATACATTTGGCATCTACATTTTACACATTTACCTTTCCTACCTTCTAGAACATGATATAAAATAATCTTTTTGTCTAGAAAATGGAAAAGAATGGGTAGGTGATTCACCTAAGCTAAAGGTACCTGGGAGAACTGAAGTTGACTGTTAAGGCCCACCTTCTCGAGAAGTTAGTTCCCAATTTTGGTCAAGTTTCTTGATGGTGGGATTCAGGGATGAGCAGAAAAACAGATCCCGCCTCAGCCTTTTGTATATATGTTTGGAATCTGAGGGGGAATTTAATTTCTGGGCAGAGACAAGATGGCGCTTTTTCAATGCTGAAGATAGAAACAAATTCTCCTTCCTGGGAAGAAAGATACCTTTTGAGATTCCTCACCTGCTTCTGCTGCTTTCCCTCGTCTAAAGAAAGCAAAGGTGGGGACCAAAGGGCTGCCCTGTGCACAGCCGCGAGGAACCCAGGAGAGGAGGCACCCAGGAGAGGAGGCACCCAGGAGAGGAGGCACCCAGGAGAGGAGGCACCCAGGAGAATAGGCACCCAGGAGAGGTGACCAAAGCAAAGACGAAGGGTCTAGAAGTCGTGGAGAAGCCAAGAGTACAAGGAGGACATTTTATTTTCCAGATTTTGCTATTAAAGACAAGAACGGCTTGTCTGTCGCCATTCATACTTGTCCCATGCAGGTTCCTGGACCCTCGTCTGTGTTTCCTTCTCATACAACAGTTGTTTTTCCCACTGAGTGTGTTTGAAATTGCACACAACAGATCTAGCTTTCTGTATAAAATAACCAGGACACTTCAAACATTTATCATTAATGTGTGAAGCGACTCTTGGAGATGTTCTTGCTGCATGTAACAACCTGAGGGTTCAAACAGGATCGTGTGACAAGCAGCAGGGGCACAGGAATGGAGGGAGAGTCCCGACTACCTCATTTTCCCGTCCCTTGGATGGCCACAAGACTGTCCTGAAGCTAGCTAAGGAAACCAAAGATTATCCTGAATTTGAAGTTCTGAAGGACTTCACGGCTTATCTGAAGAGCTCTTGTGTTTTTATTGACACTTCCTTTTCACTCTTGATCTCCTGGGTCTACACCGGCTACAGGTTCCTGATAGATGTCCTTTCATTAGGTTGAAAAGCTCCTTCTCTTCTTGCCTTGTTGACTGTCTTGATCAGAAACATCAATGTCCAGTCAGATGAAATGTATACAAGTAATATTATACTGAGAAAGGTATGTTTAACAGCCCATGTCAAAAATAGAATGTGTAAGGCACTAAACCAAAGTAGCCAGACCTGTTGGGAGTCACAGCAGCCTGGGAAAGGGATAATGAATGCTTCCACCCTCGGTGACAGCAGGGTGGAGGACACCAGCCAAAAGATGTATAAGAAGTAAATGTGGCCTGAGTAATTCCAAGATTTCTGGCTTACATCACCTGGTAAATGATGATATGTTTCAGTAAAGTCATAAATCCAGAAACTCAGGACTGCAGGTCTGGAAGTTCAAGTTATGAACACACTGACCTTCCACCAGGAAATGGTTAGAATGCTCCAATGCAGAGCTCCAGAATGGTGCGGACACTCCTGGGGGAGGGCTTGGATGTAGCTGCCGTTGGCACACAGGGGAAAGTTTAAATCCTAGGTATGAATGACTATGACAGGCCACAAACACTCCAGACGGCAGTCACTTGCCAACCTGGTTTTAGGAACCAGCTTTCCAAGGACAAAAAATTTCACTGGGACAGGATCTCAGAATCTTCAATTCTTTTTGGCATGCAAATTTTAGTTCAGTCTGTTAAACAGAAAACTAAGACAGAAATTATCAGCGTGTTCTTGGTCTGGTCCCTATGAGTGTATCATGGGTAGAATGGTGTTTGTTTATGTTGTACCCTCTTGTCCAAGAAGCCCCCACAGGCCCCAAAAGCATACTTTTAGGCCTTACTGTAGTTTGAGAGAAAATCGGGCAGTTACTAGCATTTTGCTGAGACTTATTAAAATGAGCAGGAAAGAATGCAAGCAACAGCAAATAAAGTTGGGTTGCAAGCCAATGAGAACTAGTTCTGAGGGTTTTTTTAAAGGTACCGCGTGTGACGTTATAAATTTGTATAACGGTGTCCCTTGGCATGTCCTGTTTCAGTGTTCCCAAGCAAATAAAGATGGTTCAGGAGAAGGGTTACTGACTGGACCTCCCCAGGCTTTTAAAAAATATCTTTTTACACTTTATTAAGAATTACTCCGGGCGTGGTGGTGCATGCCTTTAATCCTAGCACTTGGGAGGCAGAGGCAGGCAGATCTTTGTGAGTTCAAAGCCAGCCTGGTCTACAGAGTGAGTTCCAGGACAGCTGGGACTACAGGGAGACCCTGTCTCGAAAAGACCAAAAAAAAAGAATTTCTGTGCCAGGCTGGTGGCACCCGCCTTCAATCCTAGCACTCCAGAGGTAGAGGCAGGCGGATCTCTGGGAGTTCAAGGCCAGCCTGGTTTACACAGTGAGTTCCAGGACAGCTGGAGCTACAAGGAGACCCTGTCTCAAAAAAACCAAAAAATAAAAAAATTTAAAAAAAAAGAATTACCAACTTGTTGCCAGGCATGGTGGAATATGCCTTTAATCCCAGCATTCAGGAGGCAGAGGGAGGCAGATCTCTGTGAGTTCAAGGCCAGCCTGGTCTACATAGTGAGTTGCAAGACAGCTGGAGCTACAGAGAGACCCTGTCTCAAAAAGAAAAAGAAAGAGAAAGAAAGAAAGAAAGAAAGAAAGAAAGAAAGAAAGAAAGAAAGAAAGAAAGAAAGAAAGAATTACCAACTTGTTTTAAGGCATTAGAGTCAGTTTTTTATGCAGACTTTTTTATAAAAGTAATTATTTTCCAGATGTCCAATTTATGCTGCTTTTTAAAATATATCTAGTATATATAGTATCACCAGATTATTTTTCTTTCAACCTTCTGTTTTCTGGAATTGCTCAATATTGTTTTTCCAGTGTCTGTATTTTATGTGATGTAAGGTCTCATTTTAGTAGTGGGATTGTTATGCAGTTATCCCTAAGGAAATTGCCCCCAGGATCCCACACAGATACCAAACCCATTATGTTCAGGTCCCTTATACAAAACATCCCAGTATTTAGATACAATCTATGCACACACCCTCCATTGGCTCTAAATAATCTCTAGGTGACTTGAACTACCTCATACAATGTAAATGCTATTAAATACTTGTACTATGTTTAGGAAACAATAACAAGGAAAACAGTTTGTACATATTACACATTGATGCAATTTTAAAAATATTTGCATGTGTAGGCGTGTGGTGTATGCACCCATGTGAGTGTGCCTGTGGTATATGTTTTTGTGATATATGCACACATATGCAAATATGCATGCCCATGTGTGTATCCATGTGCAGAAGCCAGGGAAGGACAGAGGTGCCCTGCTCTGTAACTACCTTATTCCTCTGAGAGGGTTTCTCACTGACCTTGGAGCAAGGCTGGTGGCCAGCACTCCTAGGCAATCCTCCTGTCTCTGGGGTTTACCTGATACACATCTATTTCTTTCCTACTTATTACTAAATTCTTTTTTTTTTTTTTTTTTGTTCTTTTTGAGACAGGGTCTCCCTGTAGCCCCAGCTGTCCTGGAACTCACTGTGTAGACCAGGCTGGCCTTGAACTCACAGAGATCCACCTGCCTCTGCCTCCCAAGTGCCAGGATTAAAGGCGTGCGCCACCACACCCGGCCAAATTCTTAAGAATAGAGACCTTGGATGTCGCATAGTGCCAGACTCATACCTGGTGCTTAAGAAATAGGCTTGCTTAAGAGAAAAAGTGAGTAAAGCATATTTTTGTTGCTACTGTGCTGGAGGTTGAGCCCAGGGCCATGGGCCTGCTAAGCATGTACTCTATAGCTGACCACATCCTTAGCCCCTGGAGAATTTGAGCAAAAGGGAACTGAAACAAAATGAACAGATTAGTGTGGTAGAAGTCCCAGATAGCAAAGAATTTTAAGATTAAACATCTAATCATCTGTGTTCATTGCTATGAGAGCCAATGAGGTGCATACTGAGCATCTTCATTACTTTGTGGGGAATCTGTTTTAATTTTTCATTATATATGGCAAGGTTGTGAGCACATGAGTGGAGGTGCCCATGGGGGCCAAGACATGGGATCCCCAGGAACTGGAGTTACAGGTGGTTATGAGTTGCCTGATGTGGGCGCTGGGAACCAAACTCAGGTCCTATGCAAGTGTTCTTAACTACTGAGTCATCTCTCTAGCCTCATCTTTAGTACATTTTCAGGGATTGAGGAACGATGTCCTCAGCCATAATCCCACTATAGATAATACCCTGACCACTTTCACCCACACCAAACAAAGCTGAGCTGGTACCAAGAGGTGATGCTTTCAGGAAGAAATCAGGGGAACTGTTTGGTTATATGACTTTTCCATCCTTCTGACATTCATTCTCTCTGTTTAAAAATTGAAGATTCAAAGGTCAGAAACATTTACAGATGCATGTCACCATTGGGCCAGTAAGATTTGGACACTACTTTGGTGAGGCCTGAAGCACACATGGTGACTGGTTCTAGGAAGAGGGTGATGAGAAGGAAAACCACAGCTGTGCCTGATCCTCTCAGAGTGCAGATGCAGCTTTCTAACAAAAAAAAGCAAAAATAATTCAAGAATGCTACTTACAATCTTCTAAAACTCACCGGAGATCCATGGCTACATGCTGAAGGACTGTCTTTCTATGGGATTTTTGAACTTTACAAGAGAAATAAAGATATGTCCTAAAGCCAAGAAGAGTAAAATTCAAATGTGCATAGGAACGGAAGTGCCATTTAATACAAAATACGAGACTTCCTGAAGGATGGGAATGAAGACGACTCGAGCAAGATGAGCATATTGGCTTTATAAGATAATGGAGAGCTTTGAAACGTAATAGTCATTACAATAAAAATATGCAATCATACACTACATTATTTATGTTTTGAGATCCCCTTAGCTCAGAGCCTGATATCATCATTCTTTTGGCTGCCTTAAAAAGTATAATAAAGAAGGGGATAGAAATTTGGCTCAGAGATAAAGTGCTTACCTAGCAAGCACAAGGATCTGGGTCCAATCCACAACCCTAGAAAAAGGTCTGAAAGAGAGGAAGGAAGGGAGGAAGGAAGGAAGGAAGGAAGGAAGGAAGGAAGGAAGGAAGGAAGGAAGGAAGGAAGGAGAAAAAAAGAATTTTCAGTTTTTCCTCTTGGTATAAAGAAGAAAGGCAGACTTAATGTAATCAAGGGATATTCTCACCTAAATAAACCAAGCTCAATTCTCAGTGGTTTATTGTCATTCACCGCAGCCAATTTAAACATTTTGAAAAGATGATTCCCTTTACTTTTTTGTGTTCATACATTTAATTTTACTTTTGAATAAATATGCTTTTGAATAAATAATAAACATCCTTTGTTTATAATACTCTAAACATTTAATGATAATAAATTTAGGTTCTTACTTTCCCCTCAAAGAAACAGATCGGAGTGAGATTACTGCCTGTCTATATTCTCTGTGAGGGAGAATGATTAGACAGCAAAGGAACTGAATGTGGTACATTAGGAACCCCCTACCACTCTCTGACATCATTTAGTTCTTAGAGAATAAGGACATCTGGAGGGAGTGCCTTAGAAATAGGATGGTGTTTTGGTTAGTAGTCTAGTCATATACATTTTGAGAAACTATAATACTTATATTAAAAAACATTTAACATGAAAACCTTTTCACTGAAACTTTGTTGTTAAGGAAATTACAACAAACACCAGTAAACATCTAAATTCTACCTCTACCCTTTCTTACTTGGCTTCAGAGCCTCTGAGAGCCTGTCACACATTGTACACCTAGTGAACTGAGCTAGGTCCGGCCCCAGCCCTGTTGCTGTGCTAAGCTGCTTGGAACCAGGGATAATCCTAGGAAACTATAGAAAGACTTTCAATTCCATTTCAGTGTCAGGTGTATGTAACAACTCAGTATGCTGGCATAGTTTATAGTGTGGATTTGAATGTGCATTACACAACCTGTGTCCAAATCTTCTCTCCCTTTCCCATAGCTCCTGGATGTTTGACTGTGTCTCAGAGGGTCTACATACAAGGCAGGTCACTTGGAGGCATCAGTGAATTAATACATGGGAGAGGTTTAGCATAGGGAATAGCTAGTGTTAAGCACTTGGTATATGATAGCTATTATATGTTCCAGGTGCCTGTGTATTTATCTTTGTGCTTCCAGATAGCCTCTTAAAGATAAAAACAAATTATATGTGTACACATGCAGATGTACCTAAAGCATCCTGATAGAAACACCTGTCCTTAGATACTTTCAGGGATGCTCATACTTAGCCTCATAATGATGCTCTAGATTGGAAAGAAGCAGCCAGTAAATGCTGAGCGTGTTTGTTACTGTGTTTCTCTCTGTTAATATTCAATCCTTAAGACTCTACCACACCACGTATTTAAAAAAAACTAAACATTATTCTTGATGTTTTTCTCCTAATGAATTGTTGTGACTGACTGAACCTGAGACTTCATGGGTGCCAGGCAAGCACTGAACTACGTCCCTAGCCCTCATGTTGCATTTCAGCTTGACAGAGTACTAGGTGGGATGCCCTGTGGGTGATTCTCAATATTGGCTGAAAAACACAACCTAACAAACATGACTGTTAGATTAAAATAGCATCTGTAATCTGGAAAATCTTGGGAAAACATGCTTTTTTTTTTTCTTTAGAAAACTTACCATAGTTTGAGGAACTGTTTTTGAAAGTATAGAGTAGAAGTGGAAGTGTGTCTTCAGTTAGGTAAAGAAATTCAAAGCCCCAATTTTAATTACAATTTCCTTGGCATCCTAGAAACCAAAGCAAACAGGGATTTCTGCAACACCCTTCAGATCCTTTGTGATGTTGTACCTAGTGATCCCTGGCACAAGGAAGAAAAAAAAAAAAGACAGCACTCTTCTTTATATTCTGACTCATACTCAGCCAGACAGCATGAGGAGGGGTGGGTGTGTTATCAGTGCTGTATGTCTGAGTGTGTGTACACACAAGCATGCGTGCATGAACATGGACTGCTGATGGACACAGCCCTGGGGCATGGCTGGAGAGGATAAATTAAAGACTTACTATTTCTGCACCAAGAAAAGAATGCAAGACATTGCAACATAAATAGAGCAAGGGAGACAAGAACAAAGGGGAGAAAATGTTAAAATCTGAAAGAGGAAGAAAGAAAAGATATGACCAAGGCATGAGGAAGCTAATTCTTCTCACACCACCAAACCTCCTGAACGTTTTAGTGGGAAGCCAGGCAGCGCCACAAAAATAACATTTATTTGTGATCTATTGAGTGGAGGCTGTCATCACGACCGGGGTTCAAGCTTATTTTCTAGACCTCTGACTCCCCCGTCAAGCCTTGGGAACTTTGGGAGAAGCCATCTGCCAGATAGAGCACAGGATAGAAGGGTGGATCAGGGCAATCCACGGTTCCCAGCACTGTTGCCCGACAACACCCACCCACAACCAGTTCCTTCCTGGTCATCCGCAGCGATCTCTCATCTCCCTCTTCCAGCCAACTTCCAGTTGGCTGCCAGCCAAGTAAGAATAAAGGATGTGAGTGTGGTTTGAATCACAAAGATAGGAGGGAATGTAAAAATACTTTCCCCAAACTTTTTAAAATCTCCAAGTGTTATGGAAATCAATCTTGGGAAATATTAGACTTGCAATTTGCATTGGTATTAATTCTTACGTAGTAACTTGTGTTTGCTTCATGGCAGGGCACCAATAAAGCAAATTTCACACAGCAAGCTTGATAGCACTTTTATTGTCACCCACAAGAGCACAGCCTTGTGTCCCATCTGCTCAGATTTCCCAGTTCCTAATGATTTATTTTGGACCTCTCCTCCCTGGTGCTGCTGAAGGAGGAGCTACTTAGTAATTCTACACCTGTTCGAGTCCACGCCCATTAACTTGTTAAGCTTCCCAAACCAGTGCTGGGTGAAGCATGAGAACCCAGTCTGGGGAGCCGGCAGTGGAGGTGGCTCCGGCCTCTGCCGCTGGGGTTGGCTTTGGGGATTTGGAGTCTCCAATGAATTTACTACGATGGCAGTTGATGACAGCAATTTATATTCCAGAACAAAGAACAAACTAAATTCATCTCAAAATGATTATAAGTCATCGAGACGGAGCAGCCTGCCACCAGAACTACCCATAGGAAATGACATTAGAGGAAGACTTCAAAGAAACATTAAGAACTTGGAACCCTTTCACCTGAGGCGCCCCAAAAAGAGGCCGTCCATATTTCCAGGTAGGAATTGTTTGAATTTATGCCTTCCTGTTAAAATGAAATGTATATGTATTCTGATATACATATATATGTATGTATGTATATAATTCATCACAATAAGCTGTTAATTTGCAGTTAACTTGGGCTACTTTTGAGAAGCACTAAGCATGCAAATAAATGTGTTTGTGACAAGTTAGAACCATCATTCAATTGGAAAGGGCCTTATCCTTTTTGCTTTACATTGTTGATCGTGATACTTTTAAGAATCTGTAGATTGGCAGCTATATTGTGACTTGGCATTCACAGGACCGTGGAACTGCTTTGCCTGTAACCCTAAGAATTCTGTGTAGCATTTCATTCTCAGGATTGGATTGTTGAGTGAAGTTGATGTTTGTGTGCTCCAGAAATTAACACCATTAAATACTCTAATGCATGCTTCAAATTCCTGTCTTGCATCAGAGCCTGAAACCATTTGTAGAAAAGGGCTCAATTAAATAGTGTGGATGGGGAAATGTATTAGATGGCAGGAGACGCATGGATCTTGGTAAAGGGACTGTGATGTCAGCCTTTGATGCTCTTCAGTGCATTATTAGGATGTGCAGAGGATGTAGGATACCTGCCCCCGTGAATCCTAACTGCACACCCTCACTGTGCTTGGTAAGTGATCTCTGCAGAGTTTGGATTATTTTCACAATTAGATTTCAATACCATTTGCATTGGAATTTCTAGGAAAAACTGGAAGTGGCCTTCTTGTTCTGGTTGATTGCCTTATTGGAATCTCTCTCTCTTTTTTTTAATGTAGTATTATCAACAACACTGAAGGCTGACTCTGTTGCATTGAGAAAATAGTTCCATCAAGTATTATTTCATATAAATTGTACCAACTCTTCTAGAAGATGACTTTTAACTGCTTTAAGAAATAGCTGGAAGGGGCTGCAGGCTACAAACGAAAAGTTACGATTCTTAGGGGAACTGTTGCTTTAATGTGTTTCATCTCGGTTTGCTGATATTTTTCTGGTGTTCTGCTCTTCTGGAGAGAGAGAAGGCCAAGGCTAGAATGGGCCAGAGGGTGTAGTCTGTGAGCATCTGGGAAAGTGGGAGGGGATGAGATGCAAACAGCTGGAAGGGGCAGCCTTTGGTGTTTAATGTAAAACACTCATGTTAGACCTGAAATCTCTGCTCTCTCCATGGTACCGAGCATTGGAACCTGCCTTGCTTTTATCTGTTGATCAGCGAGCCTGGATTCAACTCTGTTCCCAGCCATCCTGATTTTCTCCACAATCACCAACAAACACTTTCTCTTCCTTACCCCTAGCTCCCAGAGGGCACATCGCTCTTCCAGGAATGGTCCCCACCTTGCCCCCTCTTTCCATACAGTAGTCACCTGGCCCTGTGGGCCACAGTTGCAAAGTTGTGAGAATGACTCTTATCAAGTTGTCCTTTCGAAGATCAAGTTGGCAACATGAAATGTGAAAGGAGCATTGAGGTTTGAAGAGCCAAGCTATAGTCTAGACAGCATCCTCAGCTGCCTGTGTGCACTACCAAACCTCCATAGACTGCTAGGCCCAACTGTGCTGTTGCTGGGTTTGTTGTTTGCTTTCTTTACTGTTGTTGTGGTTGTTGTCTTTGCTGTTGTTGTTGTTGTTGTTGCTATTTGCAGCACTGAGGTTTGAGCCTAGTACTTCATGCATGTTCTACCAGTGAGAGCCCATCTCCAGCCCTTAGACAGGATCCACTAAGTTGCTTAGCTGGCCCTGAACTCACTCTGTAGGCCAAGCAAACCTTGAAATTGTAAGCCTTCTGCCTTAGCCTTGTGAGTAGCTGGAATTACAGAAAAAAGTCCAGCTTGTTTCTGCTGATTGCTGACCCTTTCTGTGGGCACGGCAGCCAGGAAATGGACTTTTTCCTACCCCTGCCACCTCAGTACCAGGACACGTTAGAGTTCCCTGCCCAAACCCTGAACACTGCTATTTGATTTCTGAATTCCTCTCAGTTCAACCATGACTGCACTGTCCTGTAACTATTACCAACTGCTTTCCATTCTCGGTGACTTGAAAGAACCAGGGGCTGTCCATCCTGGCATGGAGCCTACAGGCCACCTGCAAACAGAAACATGCATAGTTTGTATTATTCCCAGTGTATGCTGCTATGAACTTGCACAAAAAGAGCACACATGCTGCATGGGGGACGTGGGGTTATGGCTTGGGCTAAGGCCTTCAGACTGCCACATTTCTACTACGTTCAACTGCCTCTTGTTGTCAGCTGCTCTGATCATGTCTGATGAGAGGCAAGTCTTGAGGTCACAGCTGGATTCCAGTCAGCATTCATGCTTAGCCTTGTGTCCCCAAAGACAACTTGTAGCTCAATTCGAATGCCGTATTTTCCATCCTGCATTGCATTAGTATTGGTCAGTTTATTCATTCATCCTTAACTCTCTGTTGTCCTGGGAATCTGCCTTCACGGATCTAGCTCCATGTTACCCTTTTGTTCTTTCTCCTCTGGGACCATCCTGCCGGCAGGTAGTCTATCCAAAAGGCACATCCATTTGCTTTATTCTTTCCTTAGGATTCCTCAGGGAATCTTAGGATCTTTATTCTATTAGAATAAAGTCCCAGCCGAGCATGAAGTCCAAAGGAATGTCAAATCTGTCTACAGTCTCCTCTCAGCTTTGTCATTGGGCCCCACTCCTTCCCTTTGTCTTTCAACAGACTTGGCCAATTTCAGATGTCTGCTCTTCATGCTTGCTTGCCTAAGGTTAGGCACTATACATACTGCCTGCATAGTTCTCCCTAACCAATACCTACCTGAGCTTCAGGTATCAGCTTTGTGCCTCCTCTGGCTCCCTCCTCTGGGTTCATTCAGTCTGTGTCCTTCTCATAGCACCTGGGTTTTTCCATCTCACAGCACATATAGTAATGATACCACACTGTGTAATAACGATCTGTTTACTTGTCTTTCTTCAACTAGCCAATGATTCAGGGATCTTATCTGTCTTATTAACCACTGTACACCTGCCATTTAGTAAGCTTCTAATACATATGCAGTCAACTCAGATTATACTGAATCAAATTGACCTTTGCCATCCTTCATATGCTCTGAGTTTTTCCAGAACTGTCTGTTGATACCATTTGTTCTCTCCTTGACTCACAACACACACACACACACACACACACACACACACACACACGCACACACACTCTCACACATACCCCTCTATTCCCGTTCCATTCTCTCCTCTCTGTGTTGGCTAGAAGGCCCAATTCTAGTCTACCATCTTCAGTAATCAGAATTCTTCCTCAGACATCTTTTAGTTTCCTTTATGCCAGTCATCTCTTGGACCTGATAGAGCATTATATTGCTAACTTGCTGTTTCTGGAGAAACTCTTTGGAAATAGGGACTGTATTTTACTTACATCCTTCAGTGGCTCAAATGTCTAGGAAGAGATAATTTCACAAAGTAGGCATCCATGCAGCATTTGTTGATAATTAACTGCTTTCGTGTGAACCTTCATCAATCCCATAGGGCCTAGTTGAGTCTAAGTCCAAGAAAGAACTAGGTGACAGACGATACATGTCAAAAGAGAAGGACCTTATATTGACTTTCATCACAATATAAGTTTCTGGTGAGAAAAATATAGGTAAGGCTTGTCTTAGTGTAACATTCATTTCGAAAGGTATTAGGAATCTACTGAATGCCAGAAACTGTTCTAGGCCTGGGAAAGAGTGACTTCTGATCCAGGCTGATGGAAGGAACTTTCCTAGAAGAGTCGCTTTGAATATTGAACAGCCCAGTAAATGCCTCTAGATTAAGGAATGAATGGACCATTGATCCCAGAAGTAAAGCTTAAGAAAACTAACACATTTAGACAAAGAGAGAGAGAGAGAGAGAGAGAGAGAGAGAGAGAGAGAGAAACCGTGCGTGGTGGTGCACGCCTTTAATCCTAGCACTTGGGAGGCAGAGGCAGGCGGATCTTTGTGAGTTCAAGGCCAGCCTGGTCTACAGAGCGAATTCCAGGCCAGCTGGGGGTACAGGGAGACCCTGTCTCAAAAAGACAGAAAAGAAAAGAAAAGAAAAGAGAAGAGAAGAGAAGAGAAGAGAAGAGAAGAGAAGAGAAGAGAAGAGAAAAGAAATTTAATAATCATATTTACATACATCAAAGACTGACATTTTGTCTTCCTTTAATAAAGTTTTATCAGTAGAATGATTGTAGGTATCTGGAACTAAAGGTTTTCAGTTTGAGATTTCCAGAAATTAGTTGTTATGGTTTTGAGTAGGGACTGTCCCCAGAGGATCGTGTGTTAAGGGTTTGGTGTCCAGATAATGCCACTATTTTTAGAGATAATGGAAATTTCAGGAGGTTGAGCCTATCTGGAGGAAGTGGGTCACTGGGCATGGCCTTTGAAGGTTATACCTAGTCCACAGTCCCATTCCCCTGACCACTTTTAGTCCACTATGAAGTGAACAGCCTCCTCTACATTCTCTTGCTGCTATGAGGCTCTTCCTCACTACAAGCAGAAATACAGAGCTAAGTTATCTTGGATTGAACCCTTTCTCTTTAGTTTGTTTGGTCAGGCTTTTGAGTAACAGTATGAAGGCATTGAGAGTTTAGATCTCCATAAAAGGCACAAAGATTATGTTTTCCATTTCTGAAAGCACTTATGCAGCAGCAACCACAGCAGTGGCCCCGGCTCAATCAAAGAAGAAAGAGGACTAGTCTGAACCTCATGGCCATGGGCATTTTGGATGAAAATAAGACTATCTGCTTCACCTGGGGGATAGGGGGCTCCCACACCAGGTGTGATGAATTGTTCATTCAGCACTTTTTTTTTTTTTTTTGGTCTTTTTGAGACAGGGTCTCCCTGTAGCCCCAGCTGGCCTGGAACTCACTCTGTAGACCAGGCTGGCCTTGAACTCACAAAGATCTGCCTGCCTCTGCCTCCCAAGTGCTAGGATTAAAGGCATGCGACACCACGCCCAGCACACTTTTAAGCAAAGGAGTTGTGTCTTAACTAGCTATATCTTAAAATTGCCTACTGATTTTTTTACAATCATCTGTTATGAAAGCAAGGAGGCATCTGTTTAGAGAAATGGATAGCTTCAAGTACTTGTTGCTTAGTCAGAGGACAGTGTGATGATGACTGTACAACCCACAGGAGGAGGGACCCTGAGTAGCACTCACTGGGCAGGTACACCAGCACGCTGGCTAACATTCCTTGTCATTTTTAAGTAAAAATTCTATTCCAAGCCAGACATAGTGGTACATGCCTCTAATCCCAGTACTTGAGATTCTGAAGCAGGAGGACTGAGCCTAGGCAACATAAAAAGACCCTGCCACCCCCCAGTTGACCCAGGACAAGTTATTTTTTCTTTCAAATCTAAAAATGTAAAAAAGTTTTCATAAATTATGAGTGTATTTTGAGTATTAAGTAAAGCTTCTTTATCCCTTTTAAATTTTTATTTTTATTTTATGTGTCTGAGTACTTTGCCTGAATTCTTTCCTTGTGGATGCCAGAAGAGGGCATCAGATCTGGAACTGGAGTTACAGATGGTTATGACCCATGATGTGTGTGCTAGGAACGGAACCTGGGTCCTTTGCAAGAGCAGCCAGTGCTCCTAACCACTGAGACTTCTCTCCAGCCTCTACTCTTCTCTTGTTTAAGGAAGTGTTTATTTAGCCTCACGCTTCAAGGCTGCAGTCCACCACGTCGGGGAACTCATGGCACTGGGAGTCTACAGCACTGGTCGTATTGGATCTGCAGTTGGGAAGCAGAGAGAGATGAGTGCCGATGCTCAGCTCACTTTCTCTTTTGCTTTTAGTGCAGGACTCTAGGTCAGAATATGTGTGTCTCACATTTATAGATCTTACCACCTTAATTAACCCAACCTAGAAACTCCTTCACAGACAGGTATGTACAGGTTTGTTTCCACAGCGATGTTTTTTGTTTGTTTGTTTGTTTGTTTGTTTTTGTCTTTTTGAGACAGGGTCTCCCTGTAGCCCCAGCTGGCCAGGAACTCACTCCGTAGACCAGACTGGCCTTGAACTCACAGAGATCTGCCTGCCTCTGCCTCCCAAGTGCTAGGATTAAAGGTGTGCACCACATGGCGGCTAAGAACTGTCTTAGCCACCATGTAGGTGCTGTGAGTTGAACCCAGGTCTTCTGCAAGAGCAGTTGGCACTATTTTTTTTCAGAACACGAGGAACATAGCATTAGCATTGCTTTGTTTGCCTTACAACTAGGTACTTGGTGCTAGCATCCACAGATGAGGGATACCATTCGTCTTTTGTTTTTCTGGGACTGTGATACTTCACTCAACATAATATCTTCTAGTTCCATCTATTTACCTACAAAGTTCATGATGTCATCTTTCTTTACTGCTGCATAGAATTCCGTTGTGTAGATGTACCACATTTTCTCTATCCACTCGTCAGTTGAGGGGCACTTAGGTTGGTTCCAGCTCTTCGCTATTGTGAAGAGAGCTGAAGTAAACATGGCTGTGCATGTATCTCTGCGGTAGGATGAGTCTTATGGGTATATACCCAGGAGTGGTATGGCTGGGTTAGGTGGTAGGCTCATTTTGAGTCTCTTAAGGGTTCTCCACACTGCTTTCCACAGTGATTGTATGAGTTTACATTCCCACCAGCAGTGGATGAGGGTTCCCCTTTCCCCACAACCTCTGTAGCAAGAGTAGTTGGCGCTCTTAACCGCTGAGCCATCTCTCCAGCCCCTTCCATGGCGAATTTAAATCCCATCAACTTGATAGGATTAGCCATCACAAGCTAGTAGCACATCATGGTGGCCTAGCAACTAGTATCACAAGCTGGTACCCTACCATGGTGGCCTGGTTACCAGATTGTCTCTTTAGTGTCCCAGGAGATATCTAGGCCTGCCCCGTTTCTTGGTATAAGGTTTTTATTGGAAACAGGGTAGCAATGAGAACAATGACAGTGAGGTGCCTTCTGAACTCTTATGGTGAGCAGCCTCTGTGCAGGGGACTGTGGGTATCCAGTCTCAGCTCTCCTCAGAGCCTCTATGCAGGGGACTGTGGGTATCCAGTCTCGGCTCTCCTCAGAGCCTCTACCCCACAGGCTGAACATTCTGTTTTCTTTTTTTAAATTTATTTTATTTTTTATTATTTCTGTATGTGTATGAATGTACTGTCTGCATGCAAGTTTGTGCACCCGTGTCGTGCAATGCCGCGGAGGTCAGAAGAGGGTGTCGGATTCCCCTGGAACTGGAGTTCTCCTGGAATTGGAGTTTCAGATGGTTCTTGGCCGCCATGTGGGTGCTGGGGATCAAACCCAGGTCCTCTGCAAGAGCAGTCGGTGCTCTTAACCGCTAGGCTATCTCTCCAGCCCCTGAACATTTTAAATTTATTTTAATTAGTGTGTGCATATGTGTTGTTTGCATATATGTAAGTGCACCACATGCATCCAGTGCCTGTGGAAACCAGAAGAGGGCATTAGATACCTTGGAACTGGAGTTACAGGTGGTTTGTAGCTGCTGCTGCTGTATGTGTGTGTGTGTGTTGCTTGCATATATGTAAGTGCACCACATGCATCCAGTGCCTGTGGAAACAGAAGAGGGTATTAGATACCTTGGAACTGGAGTTACAGGTGGTTGTAGCTGCTATGTGAGTGCTGGGAACCAAACTCTCAGGTCTTCTGTAAAGCAGCCAGTGCTCTTAACTGCTGAGCCATCTCTCCAGCCCTGGTTGAACATTCTTAGCCCCAAACCCCAGATCCAGTATTCTAAATCCAAAACGTTTTGAGTGCTGACATGACACTACTCTCTACTTGCTCTCATGACCTGGGGTCAAAACCTAGGCATGCTGAAAATATTGTAGACCTTTGTGTAGGTGCATTAAAACATGAGCAAGTTGCATCCTGGCATCACAGTATCTCAATGTGTTTATGCATTGTTCAGCAATCTGAAAAACTTTTGGTCCTAAGCATTTCTGATATGGATGCTCATGCTGAGCTGTGTTCTCCATCGAATTTCGTCATCCCAGAACCCCTCAGAGTTGTGACGCCCACCACCCTCGCCAGTAAGGAGGACGCGCCACACCAGGATTCTTCTACAGATGTTTATTGCAGGGTTACTTGCTTGAAGCAAAAGACCCAAAACCCGAACTCTGTGCTGCTTAAATAGACCTAGGAGGAATGTGGCACCTACTGATTGGTGCTCAACTGAAACCCTCATTTACATGCTCTGGGCTTGAGCGATGACCCCGCATAGTGCCAAGCACGCATGCGCATTTAGGTTGTTTACCATTAACAGGCTACGTGGCCCTTCGGGCTGGGCGCCATCTTGTAATGGTGGATGTGGTGGCTTCCCACATCTCCTCCTTTTTTGTTTTAAAAAGGGTCCTAATCCACCGATCAATCTCTGGGTTTCTTCAACTCAGGGAGATCAAGGTGGAAGTAAATACCCCACTGTATGACACCTTGACGCGTGCGATGAGGTCGAGCTCTGCGGAGTGCAAAGGCTGTCTTGCAGGCGAATTGTCACCCATCCCTGTGCAATGGGAAGTACATTCCCAAGGGGTGTAAGGGCTGACAACTCGGGGGAACTACTAAGTTTTTAGCATAGACATCCATATCTCAGAGGAGGCACCATTATCCATGGCAAGAAGAACCTGCACAATGACTACCTTGTGACGTTTCTGTTGGGCTTTTAGTCTGCACACCAGTCATAGTAACACTATTCCTCCACAGCCTATCAATGTAAGGAACAAGAATGTTCCCACCCATTCCTTTAAAGTATGAAAAAGCAGAAGAAAGCCAAGAGGTAACGTCTCCAAGGGTAACAGGATCTAATCTTGTACTATTGAGAACAGCAATTTCAGTAAACAGTTTTTGTATTTCTTGTTCCGCTTGCAAGGACCAGTTTCCTTTAAGGTATTCTGTGATTAGCTTGCTCTGTAAGGAAAGCTGAGAAAAGTTAGCTGGTAACGGGGTTGGTAAAGAAATATTGGTAGAATATTTAGTGGAGTCTCTCCACTAGGTACTTATATGCAAGGAGTTTTACGTTCACAAGAAGTAAAGAATTACTGTGAACGCACACAAGCACTGGCCAAGATCTAGCAATGGCCCATAGTTGGATTCCCTGAATCGGGCACATCAATATTAATATTGTCGTTCCCCATAACCAGGTTGTCATCGTTAGTTGTGTCATCCTTCTCTTCTTTGGTGTTGTCCTTTAGAGTTCGCACCAGCCATTCTGGTACCCAAATTGGATTGTCTTCATCCTGTGGAAAAACACAAACAGCTCCCCTGGATCTTATTAATATTGGATCCGGGCCTTTCCATTTATTTGTTAGAATATCTTTCCACTTTGCCATAGTGGCTGGTGGCACAGGCCACTGACCATGTCGTTCTGCCGATCTTCCATGATCGTCCAAATTTAAAAAATTGAGTGTAAAGAGTGTTAGAAATAATGTTGTCCTTGGGGTGGGCTTAATGCCCTCCATTCCCCCTTTTTGTTTTAGGATGTATTGTTTGATGGTGCGATGGGCTCTTTCTACAATGCCCTGTCCTTGCGGATTATAGGGGAGGCCAGTAAGATGAGTAACTTGCATTTGAAGGCAAAATTGGTGAAATTTTGTTGAAGTATAGGCAGGGCCGTTATCTGTTTTAAGCACCCTAGGTTTACCCCAGGCACTCCATGCCTCAAGGCAATGTTGAATGACNTATTTCTGTATGTGTATGAATGTACTGTCTGCATGCAAGTTTGTGCACCCGTGTCGTGCAATGCCGCGGAGGTCAGAAGAGGGTGTCGGATTCCCCTGGAACTGGAGTTCTCCTGGAATTGGAGTTTCAGATGGTTCTTGGCCGCCATGTGGGTGCTGGGGATCAAACCCAGGTCCTCTGCAAGAGCAGTCGGTGCTCTTAACCGCTAGGCTATCTCTCCAGCCCCTGAACATTTTAAATTTATTTTAATTAGTGTGTGCATATGTGTTGTTTGCATATATGTAAGTGCACCACATGCATCCAGTGCCTGTGGAAACCAGAAGAGGGCATTAGATACCTTGGAACTGGAGTTACAGGTGGTTTGTAGCTGCTGCTGCTGTATGTGTGTGTGTGTGTTGCTTGCATATATGTAAGTGCACCACATGCATCCAGTGCCTGTGGAAACAGAAGAGGGTATTAGATACCTTGGAACTGGAGTTACAGGTGGTTGTAGCTGCTATGTGAGTGCTGGGAACCAAACTCTCAGGTCTTCTGTAAAGCAGCCAGTGCTCTTAACTGCTGAGCCATCTCTCCAGCCCTGGTTGAACATTCTTAGCCCCAAACCCCAGATCCAGTATTCTAAATCCAAAACGTTTTGAGTGCTGACATGACACTACTCTCTACTTGCTCTCATGACCTGGGGTCAAAACCTAGGCATGCTGAAAATATTGTAGACCTTTGTGTAGGTGCATTAAAACATGAGCAAGTTGCATCCTGGCATCACAGTATCTCAATGTGTTTATGCATTGTTCAGCAATCTGAAAAACTTTTGGTCCTAAGCATTTCTGATATGGATGCTCATGCTGAGCTGTGTTCTCCATCGAATTTCGTCATCCCAGAACCCCTCAGAGTTGTGACGCCCACCACCCTCGCCAGCAAGGAGGACGCGCCACACCAGGATTCTTCTACAGATGTTTATTGCAGGGTTACTTGCTTGAAGCAAAAGACCCAAAACCCGAACTCTGTGCTGCTTAAATAGACCTAGGAGGAATGTGGCACCTACTGATTGGTGCTCAACTGAAACCCTCATTTACATTCTCCGGGCTTGAGGGATGACCCCGCATAGTGCCAAGCACGCATGCGCATTTAGGTTGTTTACCATTAACAGGCTACGTGGCCCTTTGGGCTGGGCGCCATCTTGTAATGGTGGATGTGGTGGCTTCCCACACAGAGTGGTGCACTGGATGGTATTTCAGTGGTGCTTGTAGGGGACATAGAGAGCTTAAATCAGGCCTTTCATGAACACTCACTGTGACAAGAGTGCTTCCTAGGATTATGCTTGGTCATCACTGGTTCAGCGATTACACATGATGACAGCAGCATTGGTCCATCCCTCATGGTATTTCCCCCAACATCCACCACAGTGTTTTGCATATGGTAGGTGCTTACGTGCTGCTGAAGTAGTCAGGCCAGGTGAAAGGCAACATGAGATGCATGTCCAGTGCCATGTCACCACCTCTGTACTGGCCACACCCTATCTATCTGGTAAGCCACTTCCAGATCAGGCCATCCTTGCTCAGGGGATAAAGCCAAAAGACCTGATGCAGGCAAAAATGACTTTTCTCTTGTTAAAAGTCTGTAGCCCAAGAATTTCACAACTCCTTCAAGTGCTCCTTCACAACTAGGTTCAGTTCTGATTCTCCATCTTACCAAACCTGGCACAGATCCCTTAAGATAGGAAAGTAAATAGCACTTCTAGGGCTATGATACACTCACACTATGGACAATTATGAAACAATAAGCAGTTGAGATCCATTGTGTTATTTTTCTTTGCTGGTACTAAAGGTTTGATTTTTTTTTTATAACAATTTTTCTTCTAATGGGTGGGTGGTCTGTGAATGCTTTTGCAAATCTTGACACATTTTGAAATTTAGCCAAGGTTACCAACCAGACCTTCTATTAATATAATAGCACCGAAAGACCAATTCATTTTCATTTTCTCATAAGAAATGATGACATGGAAAAATCTTTTTTTTAAATAAATAAATAGCTAGGTAGTTTCTGCAAGTAGTCATTCAATGCATGAGTTGTGTCATATGAGGCCTTGAAAGCCTACAGTGCTAGAAACTCCAGTGTTTGTATTTAATCAGTTTGTTTGTTTGTTTCAATTTTTTTATTTTTTTATGTGTATGAGTATACTGTCTGCATGTAGGTTGGAGCACCCATATTGTGCAATGCCATGGAGGTCAGAAGAAGGTATCGGATTCCCCTGGAACTGGAGTTAAAGACGGTTCTTAGCCACCATGTGGGTGCTGGGGGTCGAACCTGGGTCCTCTGCAAGAGCAGTCAGTGCTCTTAACCACTGAACCATCTCTCCAGCTCTCTCAGTTTGTTAAATGTATTAAGTAGCCTTACTATATTTAATATTTTTCCCCTCTATTTAAATGGCCTTTTGAAATTTAGCGCTTAAGCTTTTTTTTGAACAAAAGTTTGAATAATAATTCTTTTGTACCTGTGAAACAGATTGTATGAAATATTGTAAATAAATTCAACACTTCCAATTAATTTACTGAAATATTGGAGCTTAGGCTTCAAAAGATTTTGAAAGTCAACACATTTTGATTTAAAATTAGATAATTTTGGCATTCTTTATTCAAAAATACAGATACAAAACTGAGGTAGCCTATTTACTTAAATAATAAAATTTATTTATTGTCAAGCTTGTTAAGGGAATAGAGTTTTGTTTTTGTTTTATATTTTTGTTTAGAGAACACAAATTTTAAAGACTATTCCACCTAATATTTTAAGAAAAATGCTGGGCAGGGCCTGGTGGCACATGCCTTTAATCCCAGCACTGGGGAGGCAGTGGCAGGAGGATCTCTGTAAGTTCAAGGCCAGCCTGGTCTACATAGTGAGCTCCAGGCCAGCTGGAACTAAAGGGAGATGCCATCTCAAAAAGACACCCCCCCCCGCCCCCGCCAAAAAAAAAATAAAGAAAAATGCTAATACTGCGATAGTTGTATCTATGGTTTATATGCATATAACCAAGGGGAAAATATTTTCCTCATTTAAGTGTAAAAGATCCTCGAAGATTAAAGTTATTCTTTAAAAAAAATTTTTTTTAATTTTTATTTATTTATTTTTATTATTTTTTAATTTTTAAAAAATTTTATTTATTTTTGTATGTGTATGAATGTACTGTCTGCATATAGGTCTGTGCACCCGTGTCGTGCAATGCCGCGGAGGTCAGAAGAGGGTCTCAGATTCCCCTGGAACTGGAGTTCTCTTGGAATTGGAGTTACAGATGGTTCTTAGCCGCCATGTGGGTGCTGGGGATCGAATCCGGGTCCTCTGCAAGAACAGTGGGTGCTTTTAACTGCTAGTCTATCTCTCCAGCCCCTTATTTATTTTTTATGTGTATGAATGTACTGTCTGCATGTAAGTTTGTGCACCCGTGTGGTGCAATGCCGCGGAGGTCAGAAGAGGGTGTCGGATTCCCCTGGAACTGGAGTCAAAAACAGTCTCCAGCCGCCCATGTGATGCTGGGGATCAAACCCAGGTCCTCTGCAAGAGCAGTCGGCGCTCTTAACCGCTAGGCCATCTCTCCAGCCCCGATTAAAGTTATTCTTAACTAATTCCCAGGATTTGCAAGTATGAAGCAGGAGGCGTCTGCACTGGGCAGGCCTCCTTCATGACTGTGCATCCACAACCCATCCTCAAAACCTAGTGTGATATCTGGCAGAAAGAAAATCTGTGTTTTATCCCTGAGCACCATCATTTACAACACAGTTACAAACTTCTACCTTGCCACTCACAGAAGTGCATCAAAATCCTGCCTCACCCTTACAAGGCTTTTTTTTTTCTTATGTATATGAATGTACTGTCTGCATGTAGGTCTGTGCACCCGCGTAGTGCAATGCCGCAGAGGTCAGAAGAGAGCGTCGGATTCCCCTGGAACTGGAGCTAAAGATGGCTCTCAGCTACCATGTGGGTTTTGGGGATCGAACCCGGGTCCTCTGTAAGAGTAGTCAACGCTCTTGGGCTGGAGAGATGGCCTAGCGGTTAAGAGCGCCGACCGCTCTTGCAGAGGACCCGGGTTCGATCCCCAGCACCCACATGGCGGCTGAGAACCGTCTGAAACTCCAACTCCAGGAGAACTCCAGCTCCAGGGGAATCCGACGCCCACTTCTGACCTCCGCGGCATTGCACGACACGGGTGCACAGACTTGCATGCAGACAATACATCCATACACATACAGAAATAAATAAAATTTAAAAAAAAGAAATAAAAGTTACTAATATAAATAATGATGGGAAATATTGAAGTAATCAGTGAAGAAAAGTAAATATCACTTATGAGACTTAAGGTTCTGCACAAACTATGATATTCAAAATAGGTATAGCTATACAAATTTTCTTTCATTCTAAAATCATATGCATCCAAAGTAAACAGTGTTCCCTGTGACTTCTTGAAAGAAATGTTCCTGAAATGCAATTACTTTCACAAAGAATGCTATGAGTCTATGCAACTATTTAAATAAAAGGCAGCACCAGTTTAGAAGATATCAGCATTTCAGAGTTACACATAACCTTCATTTCTGCTGCTAGAAATAACTTTGCTGTTTGGAAGATAGCCAAGCTGTTCAGTCCTTCAATGAAAGGGAGGGTGGGGGTGGAAGTGGTGACTGAACACTTTATGCTTAAGTTAATATTTATAGTAATGATGGAAGCTGTTTTATTGGCAATAAAAAAACTTCCTGATTTCTACATCAGACCATCCCACACAGCACAAAAGCGCTGATGGGTGAGGAGAGGAAATGGTCAGGAATGATTTCCTTCAGAGAGAGACAATCAAAAGTGGGAACACAAAATCTGCACGGTCGGGGAGATAGAAGGAAAAAAAAAAAAGACATGGCTCTAACTTGCTTACCAGGAAGAACATTTAAAACCAAGACAGCAACACTAGGAATCCAGTAATGTGGCTGCCCCACCCACGTTCGTATTACCTCCCCCAGTAAGGAATATGTGGGATGTTTTATTTTGAAATGTTCCTTGACACAGACGTGGCAGGATAAGCTGCAGATCCAGAACTGTATTTGTGCCTGCTTAAAGGAAATAGGAAGCTCTCGGGATGGCACCTACGTAGTGAAATAAAGGGGGGAGGTGGGGTGGATTGTGAGCCGAGTTGAAGCTTGTTTGTTAAGTGTGTCTCTTTAAAAGGCTCCTCTGAAAATTTCCAAACTTTGCAAATAATGATGACTTAACAGGAGATTGAATGAAATGAGACAGGAAGAAGGGAGGGTTAGTTTATCCTCCCTCCAAAACAACAAAAACATAGGTTACAACAGACCTGTCTGGAGATTTTACAGGAAAGTGGGAGTGGTGTGAGGAGGGGAAGGTGGGAAAGATAGAAGGCTTCTTAGGGGCCGGTGCCTCCTGGCTCCTCTCCCTCCTTGCATGGCCTGCACTTTACTGCTTATCACAGTGACAGGATCTCCCTATTCCACAGAGATAAGCCTTCTAATACATGAACTTTTGTTCTCTACACTCTTCGTTAATATTTGAGAAACAGTGTGTAAAGCACGATGAAAAATTTACATATAAATCTACCACTCAAGTAGAGTTACATATTTAATGAGTTTACTTCTTTTAAATGTGAACATTGCCGGGCATGGTGCGCACACCTTTAATCCTAGCACTTGGAAGGCAGAGGCAGGCGGATCTTTGTGAGTTCAAAGCCAGCCTGGTCTACAGAGTGAGTTCCAGGACAACTGGGACTACAGGGAGACCCTGTCTCAAAAAGGCCAAAATAAATAAATAAATAAATAAATAAATAAATAAATAAATATAAAAAATTTAAAATGTACACCCAAGCTTTCAATCTCAATTTAAAAGTGATACTGAGACCGAGGAAACAGATTCACCTCTGTGTTGGGAATTGGCCAGGTGTTAAGCAATGTTGAAATTCTCTTAAAATCAATATTATTTGATAAGCTCTTTAAATTTTTATTGCAAGACCATCGTCTCTGGGTATTCATTTCTTTATAAATAAGTAGAGTGGGGGATGGGCAATTTGATTCTAATTGGCAGCTGTGGGATTTTTTCTTGCTGCCTTGAGCAAAAAGACTAACAGTCAAACAGCCAGGGGACTATCCTTATGCTAACAGCAGCTGTTTTGAAAACTTGACAGATACCTTGAGAAAACTACGCAGTGATCACCACAGTTGCTCTGCTCCTGAAGGCACAGCCTCACTAGGTCTATTTGAAGCCAATGTAAAGAGTACAATGTAAACAAAAATCTTTTTTTTTTTTTTTTTTTTTTTNGCCATGTATCTACATATATCTGAAATCTAATTGGCTATTAGCTCTCTCCTTGGAGGAATAACTAACAGCGGATGCCACAAGCTTATGTCCCCTAGTGGTTAGGAGATGTTATAAACCACAATAAGAACGTGTCACCCTTTATAGAGAAACCAGTTTGTGGATTAGCAAACCATCCAAGCATCTGTGTCTATGCTCATAGCTTAGCTTGCCATAATAATTAGTATTGCTTAAATGCCTGTACATCCAATTGCTTGTGCTTTGTTAGTAGGATTAAAAAGGTATCACTGGGGGCTGGAGAGATAGCCTAGCGGTTAAGAGCGCTGATTGCTCTTGCAGAGGACCTGGGTTTGAGCCCCAGCACCCACATGGCAGCTAAGAACCGTCTGTAACTCCAATTCCAGGAGAACTCCAGTTCCAGGGGAATCCAAGACCCTCTTCTGACCTCTGTGGCATTGCACGACCCGGGTGCACAGACCTACATGCAGACCGTACACTCATACACATACAAAAATAAATAAAATTTAAAAATAAATAAATAAAGCCTCATGGATGCTTTAACCTTGGATCTTGCCAATCTGGACGTCAACAGCTATCTCGGGGGTTTTTTGTTTTGTTTTGTTTTGTTTTGTGTGTGTGTGTGTGTGTGTGTGTGTGTATGATTTTCAAATCAATAAGTCCTATTACATTTCCTCAAGACCTTTGTGCAAAAATTTCCCCCTAATTATTAATCTTATAGGCATTACTGAGTTTTGAGGATTTTACTATTTTTTTCATAGCTTTAACTGCACCAAGTAGTTGATGGTTTTCTGTTGAAGAACCTATTAAGAAATGGGGTGGAGAAATGGCTCAATGATTAAGACTACTGTCTTGCTAACAGCCATCCATAACTCCAGTTCCAGGGGATCTAATACTCTCTTCTGACTTCCCCAAGCACTGCACACAACAGGTGCACTTACATATGTGCAAAACAAACACATCAAATAAAAATAAATAAATAGAAAGAAATTTAAACTCCCTTGGCAAATGAGTACAACAAAGAATCAAAGAATTATGAAGGAAATCTTAGACAGCATGCAATGCACTCCTTTATCAGATGAGAACTACAGAACTTACAAAGATAGCTTGGGGGGGTCTCTTGATGCCCACCCGGTATAAGCTCATCACACAGACCCAATTTAAGTCTCACACTGTAAACCAGGCTGGCCTGGAACTCACAGAGATCCTCTGCCTTTTCCTGCCAAGTGCTGGGATTACAGTTGTATACAGTTGTATGCCTGGTTTGATATCTGAAATATTTTTGTGAGCAGAAAAAGTGAGGAGAAGACCTACACATTGCTGTGTGTCCAGGGGTCAGTAACCAGGTTTCATCCTGCCCTTGCGGTTCATGACACACATAGGGGAACAGATCTTATCTGGGCACTTTTCAGTCTGTCCTTAAGAGAGGAAATGTTTGCTTCTTTGAAGATAACAGCCATCATATGTGAGAGAAGAAATTTTTGTTCAAGAAAATGTGATTCTCCACAGAATTATAAGGAAATAGCCAGGCTGCTATGTAAAGATGTCTTTGAAAGGGAAAGGTCTAGGGATATTTTGAAAAGTAAATCTTAGTTCTTGGCTCTCACTGACTGAGGGCCAGGGCTGTTCCCTTGTCACACTGAAGAAGGTAAGGTATAACTCGGAATATAGTCTGGTAAATACTAAGAAAGAAGATTTGACATAGGGTGAAAATTCAACTTTCTAGTTTTAAATTCTCCTTCAAAAGGTAATCTCAGCTGCATAGAACTCCACTTTTTTTTTAATTTTTTTTTTATTATTTATTTTTGTATGTGTATGAATGTATTGTTTGCATGCAGGTCTGTGCACCCGTGTCGTGCAATGCCGCGGAGGTCAGAAGAGGGTCTCAGATTCCCCTGGAACTGGAGTTCTCCTGGAATTGGAGTTACAGACGGTTCTCAGCCGCCATGTGGGTGCTGGGGATCGAACCCGGGTCCTCTGCAAGAGCGTCGGTGCTCTTAACCGCTAGGCTATCTCTCCAGCCCCCACATTTTTTTTTTATCCACTCATTGGTTGAGGGACATTTGGGTTGCTTCCAGCTCTTCGCTATTGTGAAGAGAGCCACAATAAACATAGTTTTGCATGTTTCTCTGGGACAGGTGGAGTCTTGTGGGTATATACCCAGGAACGGTATGACTGGGTCAGGTGGCAGGTTTAATCTGAGTCTTTTTTTTATTTTATTTATTTTTGTATGTGTATGAATGTACTGTCTGCATGTAGGTTTGTGCACCTGTGATGTGCAATGCCACGGAGGTCAGAAGAGGGTCTCAGATTCCCTTGGAACTGGAGTTCTCCTGGAATTGGAGTTACAGACGGTTCTCAGCCGCCATGTGGGTGCCAGGGATCGAACCCGGGTCCTCTGCAAGAGCAGTCGGTGCCCACCACTAGGCTATCTCTCCAGCCCTAATTTGAGTCTTTTAAGTATTCCCCATACCACTTTCCATAGGGGTTGCACGAGTTTGCATTCCCACCAGCAGTGGATGAGTGTTCCCCTTTCCCCACAACCTCTCCAGCACTTGGTGTCATTTGTTCATTCTCCTAATCTTAGCCAGTCTTGCTGGGGTAAGATGAAATCTTAAGCTGGTTTTATTTATTTATTTATTTTTGGTCTTTTTGAGACAGGGTCTCCCTGTAGCTCTGACTGTCCTGGAACTCACTCTGTAGACCAGGCTGGCCTTGAACTCACAGAGATCCACCTGCCTCTGCCTCCCAAGTGCTAGAATTAAAGGAAGCTGGTTTTAAAGAAAGATGACATCAGGAACTTTTCAGGTAAATGGATGGAACTAGAAGCCATTATGCTAAGGGAAGTAACACAGTCCCAGAAAAACTAACGATGAATGGTATCCCTCACATGTGGATCTGTGCTGGATAGCTTTAGTGGCAACTTGACACACCTGGATTGAGGGAGCCTTAATTGGGGAATTGGCTCTATTGGATTGGCCTGTGGCCACATCTGTGGAGTATTGTCTTGATGGTCGAGCAGTGTGGAAGGGCCCAGCCCACGATGAGTGGTGCCACCCTGGGCAGGTGGTTGTGCACAGTATAAGAAGGCAGGCTGGGTATGAGCCAGGGGAGAAAGCCAGTGGACAGCGTTCCTTCGTGGCCTGTGCTTCAGCTCCTGCTTCCAGGTTCCTGCCCTGAGTTCTTTCCTTGGGCTCCCTGAGTGAGAACTGTGACCCAGGAGATGTAAGCTGAATAAACCCTTTCCTCCCCAAGTTGGTGTCGGTCAGAGTGTTTTGTCACAGCAAACTTCTAGTTTTTGTTCTAGTTTTCTTCCGACAAACTAGAACAGAAATTGGTACCAGAAGAGTGGGGTATTGCTGTGACAGACCTGACCTTAGTGTTTTGGGGAAGGATTGTGGAGGTGTTTGGAACTTTGGGCTTATAAGATCATTGAATGCCTAAAGATCATTGCTGTGAAGCTTGGAGCAGTTTTGCTGAAGGAGTTGTAGAAGATGGAGGCCTGGCTTGTGAAGTTTCTAGTTTCAAAGGGGAGCAGAGATCATCAGGACTGTGTAATCTGTGGGTTCTGGTCAGCTGGGGCTGAAGAATCAGCTGTAAGTAACAAGAGACCAGAACCTGAAGTGAAATCTTTGTTGTACTGGGACAATTGATGCTGGTTAGCTGGGGCTGAAAAATCAGCTGTAAGTAACAAGAGACCAGCATCACTGTGGTGAAATCTTCTGGGAAGAATTTCTTCAGGGTCAGCACACAGAAGCTGTGATTCAGAAGGGGCCTGAGCCTCCATCTCGAGCCAGAAGTAGGACTTGGTAACATGTAAGAGTCTCCCATATGGTTCTGGTGTTGAAATTTGAGGGAGTCACAGAGAGCAGCCAAGGCTTGGCACTGTGAGAGGTCAGGAAAGACCACTGGTGGAAGTGCTCCTTGGTTGCAGTGAAGACCACAGGATCGCAGGGGTCATGGAGAGAAGCTGAGGCTTTGCACCAGGAGAGGTCAGAAGAGACCATTGGTGAAGGTGCTGCCTCAGTTTCAGTGGCGACCCCAGCTTTTGGAGATGCCAGGACCATGAGACGACCACCAAGAGCAGTGGCAGGTGTGGAATGGAGTCGGCCTGGGCCTGTGAGATGAGCTGTGTGTGCCAAGGTTGGCAGAGACGGAGATGGGGAGCTGCCGAAACCCTTTGGAGCCCAGAAGATCATGAGTGAATCCCAGGTGTCCAGCTTTGAGCTAATTTGCTGGACTTAGGTTTTGTTTGAGTGTGCCTGATTCTTCCCTTTGAAATAAGACAGTACTTGTTTTGAATTTTACAGCAACCCACAGTTAAGAGACTTTTAATAGACTGTGAACTTTTAAGTGTTTGGACATTTTAAGGACTGTGGGGCTTTTAAGGTTGTGCTGTCTTAGGTTGTGATTAATGTTAACATCATACTTTGGGGATAAGAACTGGAAAGGTGGTGGTTTAATAGTGATACGTTTTGTGTGTCAAGTTGACAAGGGGTCATTTGTGCTGGATAGCTTTAGTGTCGACTTGACACACCTGGATTGAGGGAGCCTTAATTGGGGAATTGGCTCCATTGGATTGGCCTGTGGCCACATCTGTGGAGTATTGTCTTGATGGTCAAGCAGTGTGGAAGGGCCCAGCCCACAATGAGTGGTGCCACCCTGGGCAGGTGGTTGTGTACGGTATAAGAAGGCAGGCTGGGTATGAGCCAGGGGAGAAAGCCAGTGGACAGCGTTCCTTCATGGCCTGTGCTTCAGCTCCTGCTTCCAGGTTCCTGCCCTGAGTTCTTTCCTTGGGCTCCCTGAGTGAGAACTGTGACCCAGGAAATGTAAGCTGAATAAACCCTTTCCTCCCCAAGTTGGTGTCAGAGTGTTTTGTCACAGCAATGGAAGACAAACTAGAACAGGATCCTAGCACCAAATCCCTAGTTATAAGGCAAATTGAGCAATGTTTATGTTATATTTCTTTTTTTTTTTTTCCGGTCTTTCTGAGACAGGGTCTCCCTGCAGCCCCAGCTGTCCTGGAACTCACTCTGTAGACCAGGCTGGCCTTGAACTCACAAGGATCCACCTGCCTCTGCCTCCCAAGTGCTAGGATTAAAGGCATGCGCCACCACGCCCGGCTTTATATTTCTTTTTATCTGAAAGCAACTGTATGGTTGGTTAAAATGTGAATCACTTAAGGGGGTTTAGAATTAACCTTTCCAGCCTTTTAGTTTTGAAGAAAAAAAAGAATTAACCTAACACTTATTTTCAGACTTTGTAATTTTGGTATACTGTGTGGAGGGTATGTATACATATTTTAGAGAAATATAAAATTAAAGGGGAAAATGTGAATTCATAAAAACGTTTTGGAATTAACTTATAGTTTATTTTCAGATGGTATATATATAGGTGTGACATATATATATATATATATGCATATTTTAGAACAATACATATTGGAAGGAATAACAACAACAAAAGGACTGGGTCAAAGAACTGACTGAAACAGTAAACTTCTGCCCAAAACAGTAAACTTCTGCAAATAAAAACTTTAAAAATAACGAGAAAAAGATGCAACATGTTCGGCAGAATGCATGAGCTCCTTTGGGGTGGGGGGCATGGAAGGGGGAATAAGTCTACATTGGATTGAGAAATGTTGTATGAAATGCACAAAACTTTGGGGCTGGAGAGATAGCCTAGTGGTTAAGAGCACCGACTGCTCTTGCAGAGGACCCAGGTTTGATCCCCAGCACCCACATGGCGGCTGAGAACCGTCTTTAACTCCAATTGCAGGAGAACTCCAGTTCCAGGGGAATCCGAGACCCTCTTCTGACCTCTGTGGCATTGCACAACACCTGACACCCTCTTCTGACCTCCGTGGCATTGCACGACACAGGTGCACAAACCTGCATGCAGACAGTACATTCATACACATAGAAAATAAATAAAATTTTAAAAAATGTTAAAGAAATGCACAAAACTTCAATAAAAGTATTTTAAAAATAGTCTCAGGGTCTTGTTTTGTTTTTCATTTCCATGTTGAAAAAATTATAACCCAAAGGTGACTCACAACCACATATTTTAATAACCAAATTTTAAAATGTATCATTTTCCCACACATGACATAATCAAATCCCTAATTTAAAAATCAGTTAATAAGCCTCTTGATTAAAAGAGCACCAAATAGAGAAGGGAAATTTGTCCTACATGCATTTGGAGTAGCTGTGGCCACATCTGTCATGGGTATGTGAGTACTTGCTGCCTGGGGAGGTGGATTCACTTCTGTAAGTTACCACAGTTCAACTTCCTCCCTGAAAAAGATGTCACCTTATTATTTCATGTGGCCTTCAGTATAAACACATGTCTAACTGAAACCTATAGACCAGTAAAGAGTCAAGTAAGAAATAATCATTGTTTGGAAAAAGGGGTTTAGAAGAGTTCAAAATAAAGCAAACTTCAAAAACAAATAGCTAACTGTCCTCTAACAACAAGAATCTGAAGATACAAAAAAGCTTTGTTTTGTTTTGTTTTACAATAGTAGAGGCTGGAAATACAGCTCCAGGTAGAATGGTTACCTAGCATACTTACTGTGTTTGACCCCAGCTCTACCAAAACAAAACAAAATGGGAAAAAACAGCAGAAGAAACACTCCTCTAAATTTGTGTGATCTTCCTGTTAGCTGGGAGCACTTTGCTCTTGGGTTTTATTTAAAAATCAATCTAGCTTCCAGTCAACACCTGTAGAAAGTCTCAGGCCCAACCGTAAGACTGTTATACCTTTTCAAGGGTATATACTCCCTGACTTAAGGTTGTGCTTCTGCTAACATTCCCTTGCTCTTCTTGGTCATTTGGGGATTTTCTTCTTGAACTGCCTCCATCCTGCATTATGTGGATTCAGAAATGAAGGTTAAGCTCTTGATTTCTGCACACAAAACTCAACCATAAAAATGTCTATATGAACTTTTTGATTTGCTGGCCATCTGGATAGGCAGAAAAATCTGGGATCAATACACTCAGTACAAGGCTAGAGAAATGGCCCAGCAGTTAAGAGCACTGGCTGCTCTTGCTAAAAATGACCCAGCTTCAACTTCTAGCACCCACAGGGTGGCTGACAACTATCCTTAACTCCAGTTCCAGGGGATCCAGTGCCTGCGTCTAACCTCCTTCAGCACTGCATGACACAGGTGTACCTACCTACAGGCAGGAAATACACTCATACATATAAAATAAAAATATTTCAAAAAATGGTATTCAGTACAACAACTTTGATGTAATAGTAATGCCAACTTTATTTGTGCATTTGTCCATTTGTTTATTGGAATTTTATTTGGAGACAGGGTTTCGTCATCTAGCCCAGGATATGTTCAAACTCACAGTTCTTGCTTCTGCCTCCTGAGTGCCAGCTTTGCAGATATGCATTGCCATGCATAGGTAGATGTCCCTACTTTTGAAAAGCCTCATCAGCCACCTGACTGAGGTTCTCAGTGCCTGATCTATCAGTGTTCCTTAGTTTCTGCTGGTCGTGGTAGATGGGTCTTTGGTCTTTCTCAGATTCCTCTTTACTACAGTCCACAGAATTTACTTTCATCTTCTGTTGGGAAGTACTTTTCTTTCCAGTTCCGACTTCCAGGCTTTTCATGGAGACCCACTACTGCTCTCCCAAACCAATCAAAATGCTCATCAAACCAAAGACCATCTGCACTTACTTCCTTTAAGCCTGTGGTCACACTAAGAGACCACGAGAACTTCCCAAAACGCTTGTTAAAAACAGAATTTATTTCATCAGGCTTGGGGCTAGTTGTGTGTTTGTGTGTGTGTGTGTGTGTGTGTGTGTGTGTATATACCATGCAATAACTAATGGATCCTCTCTCTCACTCTCGATGTCTACACAAACAGTTTCAGTCTGGTTCTGTCAGAGGGTGTCTTCAATCTTCACATTGAATCTGGCAAGAATTTTCTGTATAAGAGAAAATTGATGTTCAGAGCACTGTTTTTCCTCCTTTACACATTCAACAAACCCAAAAGGTCACAAGGAGACTGGAGATCCCTATGGCCCCATCATCCTGTTACTTAGACCTCATTACAAAGATCACACCATTGTTAGAAGCTCTGTCAGTAAAAACTCCAGCACACTCATTAGTGAAGGATAAGACTCATATTTCTCCTGTCTTAAGATTTCTTTTGCTAGGAACATGGGTTTACTCACTTGAGCAGGCTCCATGACCCTTTGAGCTATGGCGTATAAAGGACCAAGTTTGTTCTGGGACAACCCAATGAGCTTTGCTTATAATCTTGCAGAGCACTGCAACAGTGGCAGTCTTAGAAGCCAATAAGACACCCTGATCTAGCAGAGTTCCACATTATTTTATATTTTTAATATCCAAAGTGGTTTGTTATAAGTGAGCATTAATACGGGCAGTGTGACTCAGTGAAGGTGGCTTTTTCTTCCAATTCAATTTATGCCTCTATACCTATAGAAAGAAAATTTAATTACAGAAAATCAGAAACTTAGCAGGTCATTATTAAGTATATAATTATTGAGATTATGCATTAATAAATATTGTGAAAACAATACATTTGATACAAATAGGACATGCCATTTTTAAGAGGATACCAATCTATTATATAAAGAAATATTCATATTACGTATACAAATAATCATGCACACATATTATTGCTGGTCTTTATGTTCCTTTCATCTTCCTATGGTAATTCTTAGTGGTTTTGAGTAGGAGAACTGAGCCAGGTTTTCATGTCCCAGAGATCTGTGCACTGTTTCCATGTAGTTCTCAGGAAGTGCTGATGCCTGCTCCCCCAGAGCTGTGTCAGACTCAACTCTGTTCCTACATCCATGTGTTAATAAAAGCAAGATGCTTGCCCCATTCATGCCTTGAATTATTCCTTCTAAAATTGCCTGAAAATAATTCCTAGTCACACGTCCCCACTATTCTAAAGCCCCTGGGGGCAGGTAGCTTTCTGCCACTGGTAGATTATATTCCATTACATGTAAGATACTCTTTTTGCTTGTGACTCTCACGCTGAAGCCCCTTTGCTTTCAGAATCAAGCCATGTGGGCATTTCCGGTTAGGGCCCCTGTGAGGATGGAAGATTCCCATCCCTGCCCTTTCTCTGCATGTTGCTCAGGTGGCACCGAACACCTTAGCCTGCTATGCTTTCTTCACGCACACTTCCTCATCTGCCTGCCTTGCTTTTCTCCGAGTCACGTTCAGTTTCAAGGCCAATCCCAAATGCCATGTTATTGCTCAAACTATCCTTTACACTCTTGCCCCCCAGATAATTTATTTGTATTGTCCCTTTTGTTTCATAGGCCTCTGAACATCATGATCTTTTGGTATTTAATTCTTTATATATGCATTGGTATTATCCTTGTCCATCAATGTTGCAAGCCTTTGAAGACCAAATATATGCATCATATATATGAATGATTGATTGAATGAATGAATGGATGGATGAATAATGAAAGTTTTCCCTGCCTTAATTGCCTCCTGTGTTAATCATTGGTAATGTTCACGGAGCTGTTAATTGATAATTTTGTATTTGTTTGCTATTATAATACTTTCCTCTGTTCTCTAAATCCCTTATCACTTGGACTTCTTTTATTTTAGTGTTGCTTTACTATATCCCTATTGAACAGTATCTTTGTCTTATATTACTAGCTATTCAAGTCCTGTGCAGATTTATGTAAGTGATAAATATAACGTCCTCTTCAGCACATCTAAGCTAAATAAAATATTTTCCTATCAAAGACAGGATCATGTTTTCCACTTCCCTTCCTCCTGCTATGCACTCTGGCTAAAAGTCCTGTTGGTTCATCACAGGCTCATCAAGTTACCTAATGTTTTTGAGTCGGTATTCTTTACCAATTTATATAGCTAAAGTTATTGGACAGTTTCTTTTTGGCTAATACAGAATTATAAAAGCAAAGCTTTCTGCTACGCTTCCTTTATGCTGAAACCATTACGTATCCTGTTACTGAACAGTTGCTTTGTGCAGTAGAAAGAACCAAGATGCTCAAAAAAGGGGAGATAAACTTGTCGGAGAAGAAAAGTGAAAATTCACAGATTATTAATAGGAAGACAAGTAAACGAAACTCTTGCAGTTAACAATTAATTGTAGAGTCTCAGTCCTCAGAAAGCTTACAAAAATGATAGCTCTTTAAGGTATGGAATAGATTGTTTGCCCAATGAAGTAACAACATAAATTTCCAGAATAACCAGCTTTACAGCTGACACTAACTCCTCAGGGCAAGGACTTTATATGTTTGGCATATGCATGCCCATTGTACATCGGTGCTGTTTAAATATTTAATAACAGTTCCTCCCACACGTATTCCTGGCAAGGCTAGCCTTCCTGACTTCTCATATCCATAATCAAATATATATTTGTACATTAATCATTTGAGGTGTGGTGCCATTTTTAAGCCCAAATAAGGTAATGCCATCCTCTGTAAGTCTGGGATCTGCTCTGTGTGCTGTGAATATATGTAATTAGCAATGAATATCAAACAACAAACACTCATTTTTGTCTTTTTAAAATCTCTTCATTTTTAGAAACCTCTCTTATAAGGTGAGCCACATTTTTAGAAGTTACTCTAGGACCTGGAAGTCACCACCTATGCTTTATCATAAGTGCTATGACTTTGGGTAGCTCATTTTAATTATCTGGAGGTCAGTTTGCTCCTCTGTAAAAAGACAACTTCTGGGAACTAGAGAGATGGCTTAGTGGTTAGGAGCACTTACTGCTCTTGCAGAGGACCCAGGTTTGGTTCTCAGCACCCATATGGCAGCAAACAACCATCCATAACTCCAGTTCAGAGGATCCAACACCCTCTTCTGGCTTCTACAGGCATTGCACAACACAGGTGCAATTACATGCATGCAGGTGAAACATTCTCATAGACATAAAATGAAAATAAACAAATCAAAAAGAAATTTAAAAAATATTTCTGGACTTATCATAGACTTCTAGTATATTGCTTCTCCCAAATGTGATATTTGTGGTTATAAATTCATAATAAATAAATTAGTGCATTTTAAAGTTTTTTGGACAAATACAAAAAAGTGCTACTACTAAATGTTTAATTGGCTATGTTATTCTTTTCTTTAAGGAGATTTTACCTAATATTCATCATATAAAAGAGAGTAGTTGTGGCAACCAATGGAAATTCTAAAGCACATATATAAAGAATAACCTAATTATTTGATTAGTAAATTTCAAAAGATCAACAAGATTTAAAATGACCAGAAAGAACAAAATCTCTTGTATGGGAAGCAAAAATCTACTAATCATATGAACTCTGTCCCTTGGGTTCTTAATCAGTAAAATGAAAATCTTGTCTCAAGAACAAGAAAGGAGATGAGGACATAAAGTCATAAAGGTCTGCTGCAGGAAAAAGCACTGCAGTAGCAAGGTCTGCTGCTGCAAGCTGCCTGTCAGCAGGGATGCCTTTCTCTGCATCCCTTTCTCTTCCATCCTCTCTTGTGACTTGCCAGTTTCCTGTTGCCTGGTCATGTTTGAAGCTTCCATTTTTGCTTGTGCAAAATAACATTTGTTGTTGTTGTTATAGCAACACTCATCAGTCCACAGAAGCATCTGTCTCATCTGTCATTTGTCTCTGTCAATAGCCTCTTCCAAAGCCCTGGGGTGTATCTGCCAAAAGGAAAGTAGTTAAGGCCCCTTGAAAAGGCTGGGCAAATCTCTTAATTTTACTCACCTTGTCTTCTTTCTTAGACTTCCCAGTCTTCAGAAGTTTTGTTTATGCACACAGAGGTTTCCAAGGGCGACCCAGGTGAACTGGAAAAGTCCATTGGCACAGATCAATGTAAGGATCATTTCTACCTGTGACCCCTTTCAATGTTATGAAGTTAAGCAACTTTCAGGGAGTTGAACCTCAGTTAACTTTTTCTTTGAGCAAGTTCTCCTGTATCTTGAGCTAAATAACCTAACAACAACCAATATGCTTCCCACCACAGTGATTTATACCTGGGTCACTGTCACGTGTAGATTAATAATGTTGTATAGCAGTGCATGGATGTATGTCAAGGACCATGTAAGTATACATACCATTTTTATTGAGTTTTTGTGAATTTCATACAATATATTTTAATTGTATGTAGATACTCTCCCCTATATACAACCCCTTATGACCATATATTCAAGTTTTGGGCTCTTTTCTTTTTTTTTTTTTTTTTTTTTTTTTTTTTTGTGGTCTTTTTGAGACAGGGTCTCCTTGTAGCCCCAGCTGTCCTGGAACTCGCTCTGTAGACCAGGCTGGCCTTGAACTCACAAAGATCCACCTGCCTCTGCCTCCCGAGTGCTAGGATTAAAGACGTGCGCCACCACGCCCGGCTTAATCTTCTCATTTACTTGTCCATCTTTGTTCTCCTTTAGTCTGTTGATCATATTTAATTTTTACATTTGTTTATTGATTTGGTGTGTGTATGTATGTGGACACTATGTCATGGCAAACATAGAGGTCAGAGGACAACCTGTGGGAGTCAATTCTCTCCTTTTACTATGTGAGTTCCAGGGCTCTAACTCAGATCGTCAGACTTGGTGGCAAGTGCCTTCAATGACTGAGCTATCTTGCTTGCCCCACTGAGCATATGTAAGAACTATTTTAAACCTTCAGTTAAATCCCAGCCCCTGTTTCCTTAGAATTTATTTCTGGAGATTTATCTGGCTCTGGAGTAAGCTATGCTCATCTCCTTTTTGTTTGCCTTGTTCTCTTTTCTTGAAAACTGAGCATAGTAGTGCAAGCCTGTAATCTCAGCTACTGAAGAGGCTGCAGCAAGAAGATTGGAATCCAAGGACTTCCTGGTCTGCAGAGTGAGCTCAACGGTGGCCTGGGCAAATTTAGTGAGACCCATAACAAAGACAGCTGGGGATATAGCTCAGTGGTAGAGCACTTGCCTATCACGTGTGAGCCCCTGCGAAGGAAAGGAAGGAAGGAGAGGGGGAGAGGGAGGCCAGGCCTCTTTTCCCAGTCTTTGCAGGCTAGCTCTGTGCAGAGGAAGACCTCAGAAAGCAGCCAATCATGATGTCTCTGGGCGCCCTCAGACATAGCCTTGAAGTATATCTCTCCTGGACCTGTGCATATAATTATTTTCTCAATTCCCCTGTAGGCACAAATGCTTTTAAGTGTTCAAGTTTCCCAGAGGGTCTTGCTCCTTCCACTGAGCATCATAATCCTCTCTTCTAGTCACCTCCCCATCACCTTTGCTCCTGGTGTCCACAGGGGCTGCCTCCCTACACTCTTCACATGACCAACTCCACTTGCCTCTAATTCCAGCAGCGTCCAACCCGATACACAAACTAAACCATTCTATTCAGTTCCATACACTGACTTCTGAGCAGAGTGCCTAGACTGGCGGTGGATGAGGATGCTACTGAGACAGAGTGGGGAAAGGCAGTCTTAGAGTTTTTCAGCTTGTTTCCATTGCAAACTCCTGTGCTTTGGTAATGATATACATTGAGCAGTTTCTGTATAGACAGTTATTAGCATTTATGCTTTATGTTTCTCAAATGAACTTTTTTTGTGGGGGGGGTCTTTTCGATATAGGGTCTCCCTGTAGCCCCAGCTGTCCTGGAACTCACTCTGTAGACCAGGCTGGCCTCGAACTCACAAAGACCCACCTGCCTCTGCCTCCCAAGTGCGGGGATTAAAGACATGCACCACCATACCCGGCTTATTCTTATAATTCTTATGAACAAAGAGGGATTTTTGTTAAGCAAAGGCTGATAGCTGGTTAATTCAGTGTGTGACACTGCAGTATTGAGAGCACTGACTGAAGAGCAGTGATGACACATGGACATGGAGACACAAGTAATTATTTTCACAGTAGCTTTATCTCTCTGAAGGCCTGGCCCAGATGATAAGTGTGCTTCTGAGCCTGCTCAGCTCTGCAATCCAGACATACTGAACTCCGAGCAGGTGCCAAAGTCAGCACCCCATGTTTTTTACCATCTGCACCTCCTACCCCCACCATTCAAGTGGCTTCTCTCACCTCAGGCTGGAATAGACTTGTTCCTTCTTTGCTCCCAAGGCTCTCTTGTCTGATCTAATTTCAAGGCTCCTTCAGGACTCAGCATAGGAACCTTCTAGGAAGGTGCACTGCCGTCCTAGCTGCTTTAGATCCCATTCTAAACACTCCCCACAGCCCATGCAGACTTTGATTAAAACATGCGAATCACTTGCTAGTCCTCCTTGTTGGACTGTGAGGTCTTTGAGATGGCTCAGCAGTTAAGAATACTGGCTGCTCTTGCAGAGGACGATTCCCAGCACCCACGTGGCAGCTAACAACCACCCTTAACTCCAGTTCTAGGGAAATTCGATGCCCTCTTCTGACCTCTGTGGGCATTGCACAATATGGGTGCACTTAACACACATGCAAGCAGTACACTCATATATAGTTAAAAAAAAAAAAAAGTAAGACAGTGCCTGGCATCTAGACAGGATCTAGTAAGCATGGTAATAAGAGGGAAGTGAATGAATGATTGACTCTTGTTCTGTAAATGGAACACTGGCACGTTGACACAAGAATTATAACTAACTTTTATCAGATGCCTTCCATGTGCCAGGTACACTAATCCTTCTAACAGTCTTCCAAGACAGATACAGCTAGGAGTCTACCGTGCACACCTGTTTCCACCTTCAACTTGTTAGGAATTCTGTGTCCCAGCTGCACTTGACGTTATATGGTTGCTAGTCACAAAGTGTCAACATCTGGTGCCCTAACAATAAATGTTCACTTACTTTTACCATGTTTATACAAAGAAAGCAGAAAATAATGAGTAAATTCTCATGGTTGGAATGACCCAGTCTTCTTTTTATTTTATTTTTTTTTAATTTTCATTTTTTAATTTATTTTCATATGCGTATGAATGTATTTTCTGCATGCAGGTTGGTGCACCCATGTCGTACAATGCCGCAGAGGTCAGAAGAGGGCATCGGATTCCCCTGGAACTGGAGTTAAAGACAGTTTTCAGCCACCATGTGGGTGCTGGGGATCGAACCCGGGTCCTCTGCAAGAGCAGTCGGCACTCTTAACCGCTAGGCTATCTCTCCAGCCCCTGACCCAGTCTTCTATTGGGGGCTGATGCCTACAACTTTTCAAACTCGAGCCAGGCGTGGTTGGCTCACGCCTTTAGTCTGAGCACTTGGGAGGCAGAGGCAGGCGGATCTTTGTGAGCTCAAGGCCAGCCTGGTCTACAGAGTGAATTCCAGGACAGCTGGGCTACAGGGAGACCCTGTCTCAAAAATACCAAAAAAAAAAAAAAACAAACAAACAAACTCTATTCCATTTTTTTCTTCATTTAAGATATATTTATCATCCTATGTAATATTTGTCTTAACACTGTATTTCATTCATTTTTAGGTTATGATTTTATCATTATAACCATTATAGTTAATAGTGAGATATTCAATTTGAATTGATATACATAGCCAACTACCTATTACATGTTTGTGACTCTCTAGCAATACTACAATGAAAATATTTCTCTGCAGGAGCTTTTTAGCTAATGACTTTTTCTTCGCTTTTCAGAAAGAAGAGTTCTAAATGAAAAGGTCCATGAATTATTTAATGGTGAAAGGTTCAGGGGCCAAGATATTCAGCACTACTGTGGTTGCCAGAGACACTCAGTGTATATAGGAGAAAGGATTAGTTTCTATGGGGTCCTTGGGTTGACCCTCATCAACTAAGGAATGTGCCTTTAAGAAATGCCCCTGATCCAACCCAGACAGAGTAGTCTGAGGAAGAATCACTTAATACACATCATAACACAGGATAAAATCAGATGAAAACCAACATCTATCATGGCCACAAATGAAAGACGGAAATGATCAGATAGAGGCCATGAACACCTGGCCAAGTTTCTGTTGAAGAGAGGGAGTTGCCTTAAACTACAAAATTGCCTGCATTGTGTTGTAGTCTAGGGGAATTCGTGCTGGAAATTCCCAGCTCGTATCTGCCTCCTGCCAGCTGTGACTTCAGGACATTTTAGAGCTAGGTTTCTTAAAATATCCCAGAGAGGAGACTAAGGATCATTTCTGATTTGTAATGTGTATTCAACACTGTGTAACATAGACTTGGCACAGCACTCGACATGGAGAAGGGATTGACTGTTTGTTAGATAAAGGTGTGGCTTGGGTAGAAAGCATGGGCTTCGGAAATAAAAAGATGTGGAAACAAAAACTTGTGTGGCTCACCTGACCATCTGTGTCTGGACAAATCCCGACTCCACTGCAGTTCCTTGTGTAAAATGAGGACATGTTGAGTTGCTTGGCCTGGTGACTTACACCTTGCTCAAGTGAGTAGGAATCAGAAAGAGCTGATGACAAGGGAAAAGCCAGCAACAGCCTGTGCCAGAACAGTGCTTGGGTAAGAAATAAAATACATATGAAGATGAGAGAGGAGAGATAGAGAGAGAGAGAGAGAGAGAGAGAGAGAGAGAGAGAGAGAGAGAGAACCAGGAACATGGGAATGAGGTGAGGAAAAGCCTGCCATGGATGCAGCGGGGGGAGAGCCGACATTTCCAGCCATTCCTGGGGAGGCCTTACATTTTTTTGCCATTCTTATTACTTCTTTGGGTATTCATTTGTCCTTAGGTGAAACCTAAATAAATAAGAAACAAATATTTTAGAACAGAGATTTTAAGGACCTGTCTTTTAGCAGACCTGCCAGTGCTTAAAACACGTGGAGTTTGCTTTGAGATGCTCATATGACTCCAAAACACTTCCTAGGACCTTTGTAAAAGATCAATCTGAAGACGGGCATGGTGGCACATGCCTTTAATCCTAGCACTTGGGAGGCAGAGGCAGGCAGATCTCTGTGAGTTCAAGGCCAGCCTGATCTACAGAGTGAGTTCCAGGCCAGTTGGGGCTATAGGGAGACCCTGTCTCAAAAAAAAAAAAAAAGATCAATCTGGCATAAAACTGCAACTCAACAGGAATTCTCAAGTCTAATTTGTACCTTGTTTTAGGAATAACAGACTGCATTAGGTTGTGCGTGTGTGTGTGTGTGTGTGTGTGTGTGTGTGTGTGTAATTCATAATTCATGCACCACATGTCCTTCAGTACAACACTGTTAGATATTGGAAATACTGAGTGATTCTTAAAGAAGCCTAACACTAGATCCAGGTACTGTGGCTCACACCTGTAATCCCAACACTTGGTAGACTGAGGCAGGAAGAGTGCCAGGAATTCAAAACTTTATCATGAGCTACAGAATGGGTCCTTGTCTCAAAAACTTTTTAACTAATTAGTTTTCTAAAAAGAAAAAAATTACCATTACTACCTGTTCTAGTTTGTCTTCCATTGCTGTGACAAAACACTCTGACCGACACCAACTTGGGGAGGAAAGGGTTTATTCAGTTCATCTCCTGGGTCACAGTACATCACTCAGGAAGCCCATGGCAGGAACTCAGAGCAGGAATCTGGAGGCAGGAGCTGAAGCACAGGCCATGGAGTTGTGCTGTTTACTGACTTGCTCCTCTGGCCCATGCCCAGCCTGCCCTCTTATACAGTACACAAAAACCTGCCCAGGATGGCACCACCCATAGTGGGCTGGGCCCCCCACATTGCTTGACGATCAAGACAATACTCCACAGATGTGGCCACAGGCCAATCCAATGGAGCCAATTCCCCAATTGAGGCTCCCTCAACCCAGGTGTGTCAAGTTCACACTAAAGCTATCCAGCACACTACCCCATCACCAAAACCAAACTAATACCTCTTATGTTGATCTGTTCAAGGATGTTTCATATTCGAGTATCACCAACAGTGCTAAGCATCTTGAAGACCATGTCTTTCCTTCTTTTTTTTTTTTTTTTTTTATTGGCTTTTTCGAGACAGGGTCTCCTGTAGCCCAGTGGCTGACACTCAAACTCGTGTAGGACCAGGCTGGCTTGAAACAAACAAATGATCCGCCTGCCTCTGCCTCCCGAGTGCTAGGATTAAGGCATGCGCTTACCATGCCCAGCTTCATAATCTTTCCTTTTTATAAAGAATTTATCTTATTTTTTAATTATTTATTTGTGGTATGTGTGTGAGGGTGTGAGTGCACATGGGTCCCATGTCCAGAGGGGCATCAGAAGGAGAGTCAGATCCATTGGAGCTGGAGTTAGAAGTAGTTGTGAGCCATCTGACATGGATTATGGGAACTGAACTGGAGTCCTCTGGAAGAACAGCCCCTCCATTCTATTTATTTGTTTGTTTAGTTAGTTACTTTCCTAACTATCTTAGTTAGTTAATTAGTTAGTTAGTTTGTTTTGAGATGCTCAGGATGAAACCAAGGGTCTTGCACGTCATGTGTAAGTGCTCTCCACTCAGATACATTCCCTCAGCACTCTTCTGGCATCTAATAGCACCTTTGATTTTTATAAAATCTGAGCATTGATTAGAAAAGCACCTTTAGCTTCCATGTGGACCTCCACATTCTTCATCATTGTGTCAGATCGCCATCTTCCTTGATTCTCCCAAGAATGGAGGCTGTGCTATTCTCTGTTCTTCTAAGATTTGTGTGACTTGTTTTATTTAGGGCTTTATATAGCTTGAGGTTTTTTTTTGTCCTTTAAAAATTTTGTGTGTATATATATATTATATATATACATATATATTAATATTATAAGTATTATATAATATATATATATATATATGTATATGCCTGTTCATGGGGGTCTGGGAGATGCACATGTATGTGTGTGAGTGGGTATGTACATGGATGTAAATGTATATGGAAGCCAGAGAAGAATCTTGAGCATTATTCCTAGGAGCCCCATCTACCTTGTTTGTTTGTTTGTTTGTTTCTTTCTTTCTTTCTTTCTTTCTTTCTTTCTTTCTTTCTTTCTTGTTTCTTTATTTGTTTTTTTTTGTTTGTTTGTTTTTGGTTTTTTTTGTTTGTTTTTTTTTTGTTTTTATCCCCCCTCCCCCGTCCCTTGGCGTCGCGCCGACGCCCCCCCTCTTGTTTCTTTCTTCTTTCTTTTTCTCATCTGTATTGACCTTTTGAAGCAGAATGTGACTTGAACACTACATTTTCATTCACAAGCCTTGATGAGTTATGAGACCTAGGGAAGCTTAAGAGCCTTGTTCTCATTCTTTACTTTGGAAAACAAGCCATGTGGGGAATCCTCCCATTGAGTTGTTTCTGCTTACATACTTATTTCTAGGACTAGTACATGCAGAATTAACTACAGGGGATGGGGACCTTAAAAAGATTCTAGAAGTTCAGACCAAGCCATTCTAACAAATTCCTTTTAAACATGAAGATACAGCTCAGAATACTTTAGCGACAAATGACTTTGGTCTACTAAGGAATCCAGTTTGACAGCTAAACACTTCAGAGCACAGTAGGTTACATTACAACCTACAACAAACATTCTGCTAACTTATTTAAAATAAGCCACTGTGAAACTAGAAAAACATCACTAGCTTCACTTTACTGCCTAAGGTATCACAGTATCACTTGAAAGTAAAAGGAAATCTTATCTTCCCCTTAAGTTATCAGGCCACATAAGTTTTTTAAATGTTAAAAAAAAATAGGCAAAAGTCCTGGAAAATATATTGTCATAAGGAATGAGGTTAAGTATTGAACATGTGGTCGAGTGGTTCTTCCGGTGAGGTTTAGTCTACTTGTCCCATGCATGAGGTGTCATCTCCTTCAAGGGGCGGCGTCTCCTCAGTTTATAGCAACACTGGTGTCATCGGCAGTGGGATCATCCTCGTCCAAGTTTGATCATCCTGTAGGTCCTGTTAGTGTGTATCTGAGGATCTTCCAGACTAAACCCAGAAGACAGGTGTGCAGTTTCATACAACAAGATGACCAGATCCTTCACAGACTTGTCAATTCTTGTCAGCCTCTGCTTTTTGCCTTAAGGTCTCAATAATGGAGTAGTCAGGGTTTCTTTGCTGCCAAAAGGTCTCTCATTGGAACCTGGGACTCTCCAAGACTAGTCTGGCTGGCCAGTGAGCCACAGGGATCTACCTGTCTCTTCCTTCTCAGAGCTGGGTGTACATACCACCACATCTGTCTTTTTTAATGGCTTTTTTACATGGGATCTGGGCATCAAACACAAGTCCTTACATTTACACAACAAGTAGTTTACCCATTGAGCTATCATTGCAGTGCTTGAAATTAAATTATGAAGCACTTCAAAAGCAAACGAACAACAAAGGGACATGACTGTGTTGGTAAGATGCTTGCCACATAAGCCGAAGCTCCTGAATTTGGATCCCCAGTGCCCATATATAAAGCTGGGTGTGGTAGCACACACGTTTAAGCCTAGCTCTGAGGAACTGCTACAGGAGGACCCCTGGAGCCTACTGGCCAGCTAGTCTCACCAAATCAGCAAGATTCAGGTTCACTGAGAGACCCTGTCTCAAAAAGCAAGATGGACATCCAGCATCAACCTCTAGGCTCAAAACACATATGTAAACACATGCACACTCACTCACACACAGACATGCACTCCAGCACATACACAGCCATGTATCACACATACACACATACAAAATAAAAACAGCCCCCCAATATGAGGCAACTATGTACTTCCCATCAAAATAAAACATAGTAACATTTATGAAGTCCACCCTCACCTATACAGATGAATTTTCTTCCCATCTCTATTTCTCCCTTCCAAGAGAAAACCACTCTTTCCTGAGGTTAGAATTCTTTATTCCTGAAAAGTGTTTGGTATTTTTAATACATCCACATATATCATGAGCCCACGACCTTATTTCTTATCTCTCATTGTCCTTAAACTCAAGCACCCAGATTCCCAAGACCAGTCCCTGTTCCCAGAACCTCAGTACTGTAGCCTTGTGGCCTCACTGGTATTCAGTTCCTAGACATTTATGGAACATGCTTTCTCCTGCTTCTCTGAAAGCTTAGCTATACATGTTAAAAGCTGTGCCCTATATTTTGGCCAGCTAGTCTGGGTGATTTTAATGGGAAGATTTCTTGAGTTATGTACCATCCATGCTGCAAAATGCAGCTCAAACTGTCCTTTAAAACTAACATTTTCCTGTTGTCCTTTCACATCTTTTAAGATTAAATAAATGAATGGATAACTAATTTCAACTTGACAAATGAAAATTGTATATACTTGTGGAATATAACTAATGTTTTGCTATATACATACATGTGGAATGGTTAAGTCAGGCTCAACTAGCACATGCATTACTACAATGCTGTCCCAGGTTGACTATAATAGTTTAGTGAGACTATGCAGATCTTTCCAGTCAGAATCAATGCCACCAGGGCCTCTGTAATAAGTCACCAGACCTCTTGTAACTGTTAGGATTCTGCGTGTCAGGCTAGTTGATGGCTCAGTGGATAAGACACCTGCCACACAAGCCTGACAACTGGGTTTGATCCCTAGAACCTATAGCATGAGAGAACCAAATCCTGAAAGTAGTCCTTGGACCCTCAAACATAGGCTATCATGGCACATGTATGTACACACACACACACACACAGAGTAAGGTCTGTATATCAGAATCTACAACCTAAGATGACAAGTATGTAGAACATGCCAGGTTTTCACCACATTATTAGCTAAATGTGAGCATGTAAGTGCATGGCATTTTATACTAATTTTATAATGAAAACATTTTTCATTACAAAATATGACTTACAAATTCTTTTTTTTTTTTTTTGTCTTTTTGAGACAGGGTCTCCCTGTAGCCCCAGCTGTCCTGGAACTTGCTCTGTACCCCAGGCTAGCCTTGAACTCACAAAGATCCACCTGCCTCTGCCTCACAAGTGCTAGGATTAAAGGCGTGCGCCACCACACCCAGCTTTCATTCTTCTAAAAAAGTAAATAAAAGACATGTATGATTTTGTGTTTCTTACCAAAGCTTTTGCCCCTTATCTGGTTCTTAGTTAAGATCACATGTAAGTTTTTAATAAGTAATTTACTTTGTAGTTAAGAGAGTTGAGCCAGGCATGGTGGTGCACGCCTTTAATCCTAGCGCTCGGGAGGAAGAGGCAGGTGGATCTTTGTGAGTTCAAGGCCAGGCTGGTCTACAGAGTGAGTTCCGGGACAGCTGGGGCTACAGGGAGACCCTGTCTCGAAAAGGCCAAAAAAAAGAAAGAGAGAGAGTTGAAATCTGACTACTGGAAGGATGAAACAAATCTCAGTTAAGTTTCATCTGAAAATTTAACATGAATTTTTTTTTCCCTCAGACCAAGTTACAGCTGTGTTTCCCAGAGCCCCTCAGTTTTGCTGCAGCCTAAATGTTTTTTGCTTCAAGGGCAGGAGGCTTTGAGGCCAGGCTGTTGGTCAAATGCAGAATAAAGTGGAGTAATTCTAAATTATTTCTGATTAAATGTGCATTATGACATTTGGGAAATCTTTAGATAACATGATCCTTAAGCTCTGCCATTAGTAGCCACACAGAGGTGCAGCTACAATGATAGCTGGGATCAGCTTCTCCTGAGTGACATGCAGGATTTCTGGTGTCACTAGCCAAGCATCAGCTTCATTCCCAGCACTGAGATATGTCTCCAGCCTCAAGCTGCGACTGAGATTCTTAAAAATATTACTGAAGACTTCTATTTCCCCATTAGAAAACACTTTGAACAATGGGTTTTTTAAAAAACATTTATTTTTTTTATTTTGTGTGTATGTTTTGCTTACATGCGTGCAATGCCCAAGGAGGTCAGAAGAGGGCGTGGGATTCCATGGAACTGAAATAAAGGACTGTCGTTAGTCTCCATGTGGGTCCTGAGAGCCAAAACCAGATCCTCTGCAAGAGCAACCAGTGAGCCGTTTCTCCAGCCCCTTAAAGGATGTTTTTATCCCACTTTGGGGATGAATACAAATGTAAGGAAAGCCAAGTCTTGGTGGGAAATGAAGGGCTTGTTGACAGGGCTCTATGGTAGAATGATCCTGGAAGATGATTCCGGAATTTATTTTTTTAAGGGTAGGCATTTTATTGTTTTCATTCTTTTTTTAAATATAAATAAATTTTTATTATTAAACTTTTTCTATATGTCATACATCATTTCTCAATCGAATCTAGAATTGCTTCCCTTTCCATGCCCCCACCCCACCCAAGTCCTTGCACTCTGCCATATATGTCCTGTATCTTTTGCTGAGTCTTTCCAGAGTTTTTTTTCCAGTCCTTTTGTTGTTGTTCTCTCCAACTTGTATTGCTACAGTATATATACATAGTTTTATATATATATATATATATATACATACATACATACATACACATATCACTTGAATTGGAGGATTTTTCTTTCCTAAAAGATGTCATGTTTTCCTTAAGGAAGTGCTCAAAGGCTCCTCCTTGGCAATCCTAAACAACTTTCAATCCTACACTTTTGCTCCACATGGGAGTCTTTCACTCCCATGGTCCCCCAAATGAAGTCCAGTAAGCACGCGTCCTGTCTTGATCCCCCTGCACTGGCCTCCATGATATAGCCCAGGTAGTCCAACAATGGCAGTCTATATTCTGATGAGGCTGACATCTCCTTAGCTGTTTAGTCCACAAGCTGGGTATCTCAGTAGTCCCCATCTGGCATTGAAGGTTTGGAAGATTCTTGGAGAGACATGAGTCCTCAGTCCATATTGGAAGGTTACAAAGCTGTGTCTCATGTCTTTGAGGAGTGCCAAAAGTGGTGGCGGCCACAGAGTTGATGCACTTGCCAGTAAGAAATGAAGACAGGCCAAACCACAGTACTCTCTCTTTTTTCTTTTTGTCTCTTTACTAAGATCTCAAGTTCTATGTCTGCAGTACAGTTTCTCTAGTCTTACTGATTATTTATTTCTGGTTGTACTTTCCTTTTGGATGCTTAAGGCCACACAGTTAACCCAGATTAACCAAGGTTTTTGTTTTCTCAAGGTCAGTTGAGGATCTGGTCCTCAGGGGTCTCTTGGGGTTTTTTTTGGGGGGGTGAGGTGGGGGGTTGGTTTTGCCTTGCTCCTTTCAGCTTATCATTTTCCAGTGATTCTGGAATGTTTTTAAACATCAGAGGAAACTGAGATTCTCATTCTGACTCTGCCCCAGAGTGCTACCATGTGGCAGGGGCAGATGCAGATGTAGAGGCCAATGTTTTCCTCATTTGGGGGAAATTTGAGCTTTATTCTCTGCAGTATGTATGGGCCAGGTGCCAGGGAAGTCTGACACCTGTCTGCCTTCTTTACTCAGCAACAGGTGGCTTTCACTCCGTGGGCTCCACTGGAGTGCCCTACTCTTATGCTCCCTGAAGCCATTTTGTTTCCTCTGGTTTTATTTCTTCATGTCACTGCTGACACTGACTTTTTAACATGTCTGATCTATTGTAACTATTGGGGGGGGGCATCTATGGATGATATAGTCCTTCTGCCGTGGCATTGACCTGGATTTAGGTCCATTTGTTCATTCCTGTACTCATTCAACAATGTGTAATTCTCCAGGGCTGTACATCTTACATCAGGGTGGAACAGGATTTATGAAGTAGAGAACACAAGCCTTAGGAGCATGTGCCTGTGACAATTGCTCTGGCAGAGGCCACCAAGAGCTCATGAGACCACACCCAGAACAGCTTTCTGCTATGTTATGTGCCTGCAACAAAAGATCTCAAATCTTTTGACCTTTAACCTGCTATCATCTAATAGACCACATTCCCACTTAATAATTCACATACCCCATATTAAATGGTTTCATTTTGCTTACATTTTAAGTTTTCAGTGAAATAGAGTCATTCATTTTTCTTCCTTCTATAATCTCCCTAGAAAATGATTTTATACCTAATTCCGCTTTCTTTCTTTCCTTCCTTCCTTCCTTCCTTCCTTCCTTCCTTCCTTCCTTCCTTTGGTATTTTTGAGACAGGATCTCCCTTTATTCCCAGCTGGCCTGGAGCTTACAGAAATCTGCCTGCCTCTGCCTCCTGAGTACTGGGATTAAAGGCGTGCACCACCACGCCCAGCTGTAATTCCCTTTTCTCAAGTGGATATCCTAAGATGTTATAAAATCAGCTATGTTTAGAAGCTCTCTCTCTCTCTCTCTCTCTCTCTCTCTCTCTCTCTCTCAATCTCTCTCTGTAAGACATTGTAGTTAATCATAAAGACAAAAATCACTGTTAAAAATACAATTTAGCCGGTGGTGATGGCGCCCACTGGTAGGATTTGCTGAAGGAAGCAGAGGCAGGAGGATCTGGAGTTCGAGGCCAGTCTGGGCTACACAGTAATAAATAAATAAATAATTTAAAAATTATGTTCAGAGTTGGTGTGATGGTTAATCCTGGGTGTCAACTTGACTGGACTAAGGAACAAATAAGAGAAAAAGGGTCTTCTGATTGGACCACCTCAACCCGGATGGCCCACCCCAAATGTGGGCGTTACCTTCTGCTGGCAGGCAGTATTTAAGGCCACAGCAGAGGGAGCTGGTCCCTTTTCTCCTGCGGCTTGCCTCTCTCATCTGATGAGTTTGTCTTGCTGCTGTGATCAACCTTTTGGATCTCAGTGTGTACTGAGACCGGCAGATCTCCTGGAATCCATTCGGGCCTTCAGCACTAGATTGGGACTACTGAGACATCCAGCCTTGCGGACTAAGCAGTTCCCTGGATTCTCGGCCTTTCCAGTGTGGTGCAGCTACTGTTGGACTCCTTGAACTCTGTCACGTGAGCAAATCAATAAATTGTATATAGCTATATATTCGTCCTGTTGCTTCTGTTTCTTTAGAGAACCAGTTGGCTTTCTCTTATTGTATGTTCCTGGTGGTCAATTCTAGAGGTTTCTGAATGCCCGGTTAGTGAGGATGATAGTGGCGTTTTCTTCTTTCATATGAATGATCCTCATGGCCTGTTCTAGAGGTCTTTGAATGCCTGGTTGCTGAGGATGGGTGATTCTGAAGATGTGGCATTTGCTTAAACAGGAGCTAGGCATAAAAAGGAAAAATGAGAAGAAATTGGAACAGATAAACAGTGAAATATGGCAGTTAAAACATGTATTTCTTAAGACAAGATAACTTTTTCTCTTTGTAGTTTAACCATAAAATGGGGGACCCCTTAAATGTGAGCAAGCCAAGGGGTCTTTGAAGCTAAACACAGGCAGAATCAATAAGGTCCAAATACTTTAGCTAAAGATGAGATAATGAGGGTTTAAAATAGAAAATACAGAACCTGTAGTGAAAATTGCATGTAAATTTGCAGCACATTAACTGAAAGAAGAAAAAAGTCATGCATGGGGAGGAATGATGCAGGAGGAGCAAGCCCTGGACGGCAGCAGAGTGACGGCCAAAGAATGTCCTCCTGCTCCTGCAGGACAGCTGTCAGATGGCTCAGTGGTGCTTCGACTTCCTCTGGGAATTTTCAGTGACAGGAGCATCCATCCCACTTTTCAAACTGCCCTTTCTATGAGTAAGCAACTCACACTGTTGGGACCTTTTCCTCATTCTGTAAGCCAGTTCACCTGCCTGTGCCAACTACCGAGCTGCATGCTAAGAAGACACATGCCTTATTATTGTGAGATTGCTTTGCCAATTTCTGAGTCTGCCTAGATATGTCCTCTTACAGTGTGATGCCAGCTACTCCAGATGTGGTCTGAGCACTGCCAGAATAATAGGTGAACTCCTTATGTCCATCAAACTCTTTCTTTTTGTGAGCAAGTCTTACCATATTAAGAAGAGTTAGTACTGGGGCTGGAGAGATGGCCCAGCACCCACATGGTGGCTGAGAACCGTCCTTAACTCCAGTCCCAGGGGAATCTGACACCCTCTTCTGACCTCCATGGCATTGTACGATATGGGTGCACAAACCTACATGCAGACAGTACATTCATACACACTTCTTATCTTTGAATGTAATGATTCTGTTTATTTTTATTAAATTCACAAAAATACAAGCACTATGCTAGTTCAGGTTCAGCACTGGGCCCTGGAGACATACCATAACTAGGACTCTGGCAGGAGATTTTAATGATGCCCTAGTGGGAATGACAGATATCTGAAAATTTATAACATGATTTGTAATAATGATGCAAAGTCAGTTCTCTAAGAACATAGGGTAGGATAGGGCATGGACCACCTATGAAAACTCATAATGGTTATTCATTCATCCAGCAAATAAATGAGTATTTACCAAGAACCTTCTTTGTGCAAGGTACATATTAGACACTCACTATATGATGAAGAATTCCTCAGTGTAACAGATCTATATTTTTCTAAATTATCTGTGAGAGTTTAGTGAAAGAATTTTACAAGTTTCCCTCCTCTATTTCCTTGGCCCTTTATTTTTTTTAATTTAATTTATTTTTTTATCATGTGTATGAGTGTACTGTCTGCATGTAGGTCTGTGCACCTGTGTCGTGCAATGCCGTGGAGGTCAGAAGAGGGTGTCAGATTCCCCTGGAACTGGAGTTACAGATGGTTCTCAGCAGTCATGTGGGTGCTGGGGATCAAACTCGGGTCCTCTGCAAGAGCAGTTGGTGCTCTTAAACACTAGGCCATCTCTCCAGCCCCCTTCCTTGGGCCTTTAATCTAGTGATTCCTCAAGGCTGTGAGAGAAGAGTGTTCTGGTTTGTCTTCCATTGCTGTGACAAAACACTCTGACCAACACTAACTTGGGGAGGAAAGGGTTTATTCAGCTTACATCTCCTGGGTCACAGTTCATCACTTAGGGAGCCCAAGACAGGAACTCAGGGCAGGAACCTGGAGGCAGGAGCTGAAGCACAGGCCATGGAGGAATGCTGTTCACTGGATTGCTCTCCTGGCTCATGCCCAGCCCACCTTCTTATACACTACACAACAACCTGCCCAGGGTGGCACTACTCATAGTGGGCTGGGCCCTCCCACACTGCTCAACCATCAAGACAATACTCCACAGATGTGGCCACAGGCTAATCCAATGGAGCCAGTTCCCCAATTGAGGCTCCCTCGACCCAGGTGTGTCAAGTTGACACTAAAGCTATCCAGCACAAAGAGTAATATAGAAAATAACTATTGGGGCTGGAGAGATGGCCTAGCAGTTAAGAGCTCCGACTGCTCTTGCAGAGGACCGGGGTTTGATCCCCAGCACCTACATGGCGGCTGAAAACCATCTGTAACTCCAGTTCCAGGAGAACTTCAGTTCTAGGGGAATCCGACGCCCTCTTCTGACCTCTGCAACATTGCATGACACAGGTGCACAAACCTACATGCAGACATTACAGTCATACAAATAAGTAAATAAATAAACAAACAAACAAATAAATAAATAAATAGAAAATAACTATTGTTTTGTAATTTGCTCTCAAATGTGGACAAAGAATGGAATCCATTTACAGTTTTCAGTTTCTAAACCATGTTTCCCCCTTTTGTAATTTATCACTTCCTTTGCCATAATATAATTTTGTGATCACATCTATAGCTTTTAGAGGGTGCTTCTTTATAGTTTAAAGGAAGGGGGTTAGTATGCAGACTTGAAGTCCAAGCAGCAGAGTGTTTTAAACATCTCTTACTTATCCTTGCATTTGTTCCCTCTCCCTCATGTTTACTGTGACTTAATGTAAAGCTCACCAATGGAGAAGATAGACATGGATCCTTGTGATGAACTCAGTACTCTTACCTCAGTTCTAAATCCATCCTTCTTCATTCAGTGGCTGTTGGTGAGTGCAAGCTTCATCCCAGATGCTGGGCTTTGAACAGTCCTTAACGCACATCCACCCTGCCATACCTATGTTCCCACTGCTACTGGTCCACTCCAGGTCCTCTCTGTTTCTCACATGGTCTTCTACCACAGCTCCCTCTCCCTACCTCCAGCTTTGTCCTCCTTTATCCATCATTCACCAGGCTGCATTCCCTGGCATAAAAATCTTATTCCTCCATCTGCCAGCCACCTGCAGTATAAAACTCAAACTCCCAAAAAAAAAAAAAAAAAAAAAACTCAAACTCCCTAAGTTCTGGCAAATGCCTGCTTGTGGTCTGCTTCCTCCACTTCTCCAGTCTCCTCTCTTGCTACTAACTTTTTGTTAAGCAACTCTAACTGCTTTATGTGCCTTTCATTCTTCACGTTGCATCTCCTCTCAATGCCTGAATACTTTCATACAGAGAATACTTGCCACATTACCCTATCTGGATTGCCTTCCTTGTCCCCATCCCCCCATATCCAGCACCTAGTTATTCTTCCAGACCAAGCTCATGTGTCACCTCTCTAAGAAGTGATTATCAATAGCTATGCACTACTTTCACCACATGTGTTGACATGGGATGCCCTTTCTCTGCTCCTAAGACATCACATGATTATCAGCACATTATTTGTTTTTCACCCCACACTAGTAAGTACACATGTGACTATGTGTACTTTTAAACTTACTAATGCAGCAAAAAGAAGCAAGGATTCTTCCTCCACCTTGGACCTCTTTGGAAATGCTCCAGTATCCTGAGAAAATATGAGGTAACATAGAAGAAAGCTAAGGCTGAGGATCTGGCCATTACGGAAGATAACTGCTGCTAAGGCGGAGGATTTGGCCATTATGGAAGATAACTGCTACTTTGTTGCTTTTTTCTCTTTGTTTTTGTTTTTGACCTTAATAGCAAAGATCATTCCAGCCATGAGGGTGCACACAGAGGAAAAGGGCCCCTGAACAAACAAGTGTAGCACTTAGGGAATTCCTGTGAGATTGTGCAGGGCTGTGTTCCCAAGGTAGGCTCAGAAGTGGTGCCTTCTCTAAAGAGAATATTTTCTCCATATGTGGACAAGGTTCCTCTGAAAAGCTATAATTGAATTTTGTCTATATTCTTACTTGGCAGAGTGCTAAGTTTAAACCTGAATATCTTATGGAGGGTAGAGGAATGATGTCTGTGTACCCCAAACCATCCACATGATGGGATGAGGAAGCAATTCCCAACATTTCAGTTCAGTGTACCTGTAATTCAAAGCCACGCTTGACCTTGTGATTCAGGCTGACAGTCCCCACAGGAACTTATGGATTTTTTTTTTTTTTTTGCTGTTTTAGTTTTTTTGGTTTTTTGGGTTTTTTTGTTTGTTTGTTTGTTTGTTTGTCTTTTGAAGACAGGGTCTCCCTGTAGCCTTAGCTGTCCTGGAACTCACTCTGTAGACCAGGCTGGCCTTGAACTTACAAAGATCTGCCTGCCTCTCCCTCCTGCGTGCTAGAATTAAAGGGGTGTGCCACCACGCCCGGCTTAGATTTTTTTTTTTTTTTTTTTTTTTGTCAGGAATTTATGTTTAAGGTGACTGAGAAGGTATGAAAGATGCCCTCTGGTAAACACCTTATTTCCATTCTCGATTATCTCTCAGCCTTTTAATTACAAGTGTAAGGAGCACAGCACATAGGTGCCTACTAGGTGGCAGGTTGAGGTCACTGTCTTCCCTGCTATGTAGGAAGTCCCCTAATGATGCTTCCATTCTCCCTCTCTCACACCTCCATTCCCAATATACTTTTTTTCACAGTGCTCTCAAGAAAACATCGGACACTTTTACACAGGGCAGCTGTAGTTACAAAGTAGTTACTTTTCTTTTGCTTTGATAAAAATGCCATGGCCAAAGACAACTTAAGGAAGAATTTATTTTGGATTAATGGTGGCACTAATTATATTCTAGAGTTAGGGCTAGATGTCCATAATAGTTGGGGAGACATGGCAGCAGAAAGAGGAAGCTAAGAGATGCTTCTCACCTGTACACAAGAAACAGGAAGAACAGGAAGTGGAACAAGGCTATAAACTCTCAAAGATCAAGGCTGGAGAGATGGCTCAGTGGTTAAGAGCACCGACTGATCTTGCAGAGGACCTGGGTTCGATTCCCAGCACCCACATGGCACCTAAGAACCAACTGTCTTTAACTCCAGTTCTAGGGGAATCTGACACCCTCTTCTGACCTCTGCAGCATTGCACGACACAGTGCACAAACCTACATGCAGACAGTACACTAACACACATAAAATAATAAATAAATTTAAAAACTAGAACTCTCAAAGATCATCCCCAGTGATATACTCCCTCTAGCAAGGCTGTACCTCCTACAAGTTCCATAACCTCTGCTAAACAATACACCAACTGGGGACCAAGCAGTCATCCAAGACACAGACCGGAAGTCTAGAAACCCCCTTATCGAACTGTCAAAAGAAACACTGGTGCTCCAAGGGAAACAGAAGGGAGTCCACACAGCAGTAGGTAGCAGTAAGGGTAAGAGCGAGGGCTGACTCTGAGTTCATCAGAGCAGAGAGCGTGCATGACATGTGCTTCACCCTCAAGCGTTCTGGAGTAGTACGTATCTGTGATCCTGCTAGCTACGTTGATGGTCCGCCTCTGCCCACAGCACTTCAGTAACATTCCATCCTCTCTGCATGAAGCTCCAAGTCTTTCCAGTGGCTTCATCTTCTGTCACTTTATCAAACAGCTAATTACTTGGTCATTTATTTACTTGAATCATTCATTCATTCATGTAACAAATAATAAATACACCAAGGCATTGTGCTTGGTACTAGGAATACAAGAGAGGACTCAAGAAAGCCCTGTAACTAACCAGAAAAGAATCTGTGAGATCCAGTTCTCCAGGAAAGAAGGCAGGCCTGCATTTATGTAGATCTTTGACCTTGTTGATTGTGTTGGGAAGGTTGCATTTCTCCTTTTTTTATGGTTTTGATTTTCTTGGAAACAAGGCTGCACTATATAACCCTGGTTGGCCTGGAACTCACTATATAGACCAGGCTGGCTCTAATTCACGGAGATCTGTTGCCTCTGCCTCCTAAATGCTGGAATTAAAGGCGTCTGCCATCTGGCTCTTTCAAAAATTTTAGTGGGAGGTGATTAGGCCACAAGAATGGAACCTTCTGTGACTCCTGGCCTACAATGGACTCTGAATCTGCAGGTGCTGTGAGGTTAGACTTCCCCAGCCCTAAAATGTGAGAAATAAATGTTTGTTGTTCATAAGCCACTCCTTCCATGGCGTTTTGTTATATCAACCCAAATAGACTGAGACAGTGATTCAAGGAGACAAGTGATTTAAGGATGTTTTTAAGACTAATTTAGACTAATTTAAGACTAATTTATTTTTTATTTTATACGTTTGTTTGCTCCATGTGCATGCAGTATCCACGAGAACCAGAAAAGGGCATCAGATCTCTGAACTAGAGTTGCAGATGGTTGTAAATGGCCATGTGGGTGCTGAAAACCAAACCCGAGTTCTCTGCAAGACCAGCAAGTGCTCTTAACTACTGAGCCCTCTCTTCAGGCTTGTTTTTTAGGTGTTTTGAAGACATGTTTGTGTTTGACTCATTGACACAATATTGTTTGCTTAAACTATTGAATAATTCAGAGTAATTCCTAGTCGGCTATTGTGGTGACTTATTCCTTTTTTTAGATAGTGGCTGAAAGGCTGCATAATCTGAAGTAGGATCATGCAAATCCCTCTTCTAGTTCATTGCATCTCTGGCTATGAAATGTGTATTGCTGAAACAGCATGTCCTAGATAAGGCGATGTGGCCCAAACAGAACATCAGCAATATACGGGTGATACACTGAGAAAATCTGGATAGAACCATGTAAATATGATGGTTCTTCTCTTACAGCATGTATGGCAGAGGATGAAAGAACAATTCATTGGACAACATCCAATTAGAATAAAACCTATATGAGAAAAACAAATGTATAACTTTGATTTCCTAAAGTGATAAAACTTGGGTGGGTTAAGGTGACTGCCCAGGGCAGATGGCACATGGCAGATGCCACCTAGGGAGAGATGGCACATGGCAGATGCCACCTAGGGAGATGCTCAATACCTCTCAACTTTGTACCTCTGCACACGTACAGGTATTCTGTGGAGTGGGATACACTATTAGATAAATTTTTTTTTTGGTCTTTTTGAGACAGGGTCTCCCTGTAGCCCCAGCTGTCCTGGAACTCACTCTGTAGACCAGGCTGGCCTTGAACTCACAAAAATCCACCTGCCTCTACTTCCCAAGTGATAATTTATTTTGAAGAGTAGAAACAAAACAAGGGCTCTTCACTCATGTTCTGTGATTTCCGTGAGGCAATTTCAATTCCTCTCCTACAGTATTGCTCTTCTCTAGAGTGATGGTAAATTTGATTGTAACAAGAAGGAAGTCATTTCCTTCAACGTCATTGTCTGGAAAATGATAAATGGCTGATCTGGATTACCAACAATGAAGTATATTCTAGAATATGGATTACAAGTTCTTGGCATTCTGTCCTTGACTTGACTGTTGTCTGTCCTGACTTTATCAGCTCTTAAAATTTATGGGGAAAATGTTCTAATTTCAGACAGTGCAGACAACCCCCCCCCTTTTTTTTGGCTCTACCATATTATCTGAAGGCTTTTACCTAAAATTTTCCATGTTGAAGTTAGGTTTTTGTTTTTGTTATTACTGTTGAGACAGTCTCGTGTACAGGCTGGCCTTGAACTTTCTCTGTAGTTAAAAATTATCTTGCACTCCTGATCTTCCCGTATCTACTTCCAAAGTGCTGGGATTTCAGAATTTACGTAAGCCCAGCTTGGAGTTATGCTTTAAGTATTACTGGTTTTTCTATAGTTTTAGAACATTTAGGATATAAAATGTTTATATTTCTTTAAAGGAATCCAGTCTTGGAATCAGAATTGGATTTGAATACTACTTACTCCAGTTAATGCTGGGAAGGGTGTCGGGCCTCTCCAGGCCTGCCTGTCCCACACCAAAGCAGCCATGAAATACTCATCCCAATTTGACCCTGTGGTGTTTAGCTTATAAAACTCAAGTATGAGAAAAGAAAATTAAAAAAAAAAAAAACTCCTTGTTGCAGAAGAGAGGACAAAAAAATTGTAATAGCCAGAGGTGGTGGTTGAATAGAAGGAAGCCATGTTGCCTAGACACAGCAGAGCACATATAATATGATCCTGCAGTGCTTCCACAGCACACACAGTTCTCACAGAAGCCCAAGCCAGTCAGTAGTCCAACACAGAGTAAGGAGGGGGCAGGAAGCCTCAGCTCTAGCTGAGCAACTATTACCAATTGATAGATGCTGGGAGAGGTAGAAAGGAGCATTGGTTTTCTTTAAGGATGTGATGCTGGGTAGGTTGGCCAAACTCTAAGGATGGACCCATATCCAAAAATATTTGAGAAACACAAATTGGATTCAAAAGGCCTTAAAATAATAACAGAGGATATGAAGTCGGGGGTAGAAAGATGGGGGTAGACTTGAGAGAAGAAGAGGGAGTGTGAATGTGATTAAAATGCTTTCTATTAAATTGTCAATAAAGAGTCAATAAAGCGGGCTGGAGAGATGGCCTAGCGGTTAAGAGCGCTGATCGCTCTTACAGAGGACCTGGGTTCGATCCCCAGCACCCACATGGCAGCAGAGAACCGTCTGAAACTCCAATTCCAGGAGAACTCCAGTTCCAGGGGAATCCGAGACCCTCTTCTGACCTCCGCGGCATTGCACGACACGGGTGCACAAACTTGCATGCAGGCAGTACATTCATACACATACAGAAATAAATAAAATTGATAAAAATTTTTTTAATTATTTAAAAAATGTTAAAAAAAAAAAAGTCAATAAAGCAATTTTTAAAAACCTAAGCTCTCCGGGCATGGTGTTCCATGCTTTTAATCCCAGCACTCTAGAGGCAGAGGCAGGTGGATCTCTGAGAGTTCAAGGCCAACCTGCTCTACATACCAAGCTCCAGGCCAGCTAAGACTAAAGGGAGACCCTGTCTCAAAAAGACCAAAACAAACAAACAAACAAAAAACCTAAGCTCACAAATAATAGTGACTTTTACTATTCTCCAAACAACTCTCAAGGAGACATGATTTTAATTGTGATAAAATACAAATAGCACAAAGCCATTTCTAAGTACACAATTCAGTAATGTGAAACACAGACACATTGCTCAAACTAGTCTCAGACCTCTTTTGCTCTTGCAAAACAAACCATGAACCCACTGAGCACAAGCTCTCCATCCGCCCTTGTCCCTAGTCCCTGGCAAGCACCATTCTGTCTATTTCTGTGTCATGAATTTGCCTATTCTAGAGACCTCGTATATGTGGAATGGTGTAGTCTTTTTGTGAATAACTTATTCCACTTAACATAAAGTCCTTAAGATTCAGCCATTGTAAGATGTAGGGCTGTCTTTTCTTCATAAGGATGCATATTGCAGGGCAGACATATACCCATTATTTATCCATTCACCTGGTGGTGGTGGGCATTTGTGTTATTTCCACTTGACTAATGCAAATGATGTAGATAGTGCTGCTGTGAATATGGTGTGCAGACATCTCTTGAAGACCAGTTCTTTGGGGTTTACGCCCAGACATAGGACTGCTGGATCATATGGCAGCCCAGACATAGGACTGCTGGGTCAATCATATGGTAGCCCAGACATGAGACTGCTGGATCATATGGCAGCCCAGACATAGAACTGTTGGATCAATCATATGGTAGCCCAGACATAGGACTGCTGGATCATATGGCAGCCCAGACATAGGACTGCTGGATCAATCATATGGTAGCCCAGACATGGGACTGCTGGATCATATGGCAGCCCAGACATAGGACTGCTGGATTATATGGTAGCCCAGACATAGGACTGCTGGATCATATGGTAGTTCTAGTCTTGGTTTTTTGAGCCCCTTACATACTCCTTCCTATCATAGCCGCACTGCTTTACTCACCAGTAATGTACACATGCTCAGCTTTCTCTACATCTCCAATACTTTTTGTTTTTTATTATTAGTAGTCATCCTGAAGGGTGTGATTGAGGAGATATTTAAGTGCTGCTCTGATGGCTTGGTGCTGCAGATGAAGCCAAAGCCTGGTATATGCCTGGCAAGGTTCTACCCCAAACCCTACATTCCAGCTTCCCAGCTTCTAGTTTCTGTTTTTTCAGCCCAAGGGCTGAAGATCATCTGTCTGCCCCACTCTTTTCTCTTTTAAATTTAATTATTTTTATGGGTGTTTTGCCTGCATACATGTAAGTGCACCCATGTCATGCAATCCCTGTGGAGGTCGGAAGAGGGCATTAGATCCCCTGGAACTGGAATTTGTACCTTTGTTAGCTGTCATGTGGGTGCCGGGAATTGAACCTGGGTTCCCTACAAGAGCAACCAGTGCTCTTAACCACTCAGCCATCTCCCTAGTTCCCTAGTCTCTTTTCTTATTTCTGTTACTAGCATTCTTTGGCACAAAAAAAGAAAAAGTGTGTCTTCCTTCTCTTAACATCCCTAGCAACCATCCTGTTTCCATTTATGCAATGTGAACCACTCTTTCTCTTTTTCCATTTCTTTCACAGCATGGATTTCTTCTCCTTGTAATTCAGTTTAATTGACAGGCACAGTTGGGAGAATTCACAAGTAATAAGTCAAATGTCATTCCTGCTCTCCCAAAGCTGTAATTAAATGACATGTCAGAGTTTCTCATCCTGTCCCCCCCTTGTCTCTTGATCTCATTTGTATTTCCTTTTCCTCTTCTTTCCAGCTGGATTCTAGATCATTTATGGAGATATATCTTTCAGTTCATCAATTCTTTCTTTGAGATATGTTGACTTTGTTCTTAAGTCTGCTCATTTATTTATAAATTTCAACAACTACATTTCACTTATGTCTCGAAGTTTGTCTTTTAAAAATATATGTGTATGGGGCTGGAGAGATGGATCAGCAGTTAAGAGCACTGACTGCTCTTGCAGAGGACCCGGGTTCGAATCTCAGCACCCACATGGCAGTTAAGCAGTGTCTTTAGTGCCAGCCAGAGGCAGGTGGATCTCTGTGAGTTCAAGGCCAGCCTGGTCTACATAGGAAGCTCAAGGCCAGCTGGGGCTACAGGGAGACCCTGTCTGTCTAAAAATCACCAAGAAAAATACACACACACACACACACACACACACACACACACACATATATATGTGTGTGTGTGTGTGAGTGCGCGCGCATGCGTGTATGTGTATAAATTTAATGTTTCTGGTTCTGGTCATAATTTTCAGAACTTGTCTGTTATTTGTCCTTATCTTGTGGTTTATATCTAATGATTACATCACTGAGTGCCTTCAGTAGGGCTGCTGTGTTTCTACTGTCCATTCTTTCTGCAAGCTATAATTTCCTTGCATATTGAACTACATAACTAGTTAGGATTTTTAGTCAACTACTTCCTCAGGATTTTCTTTTTTGCATGGGACCTAGGGCATAGCTATGTCTCCTTGAGATATTTTGCCTTTCCCTCTCTCAGGAATGCTCCCTCCCAGTCAAGAGTCACTCAAACCGAACTCAGGGTCTGACCCGCTTTGGATTATCTAAGGGATGTGGAACTGAGATTCACATTAGCATGCAGACTGGCTTTTGAGTTCTCAGCAGTGAATCTTTCTCTCTCCTCAGATCCTTTGTCTTAGACTGCTTTTTTGTTCATTTCTCTATAGAGATGGGAGTAGGTCCCATTTCCCACTCACTGACACCAAAGGTCATCACAGCCTCAACTTTATAGTGGAAAGGAAGACTAAGCCACACTTGATCTGGAGAAAATCTCTAGGCTTTTCTCCTGCACTGTGTGGAGTCATGAAAAATAAAGATAAAGTTCATGTAGATCCCCAGAGAGCAAATTAGCTGCAGGGCCACAGCAAAGTTCTCACAAGAACGACTGATTCACCTACTAATTTGTCAATGTACTTAATATGCTTTTGGTACTTTATCCAGAATGTATACGCTATTTCCAGCAGGAGTTTGTGTGAATACCTAGTATCCATATTTGGTAGTAATGGAAACTTGTGTGAAATTAAAACTTTTTTTGGTTGACTTATCTTTATTTTATGTGTGTAAGTGTTTTGTCTGAATGTGTGTAAGTGCACCCATGCTGCGCAATGCCTGTGGAGGCCAAATTCCCTGGAACGGGAGTTACAGGATTCTGTTAGCTGCCGTATGGGTGCTGGGAACCAACCTAGGTCCTCAGCCAGTGCTCATAACTGCTGAGCCATCTCTCCGGCCCCAAGAAATATTTTTTTAATCCAGCAAAAATCATGACAATGTAGTTAAGCAAACAACTGTTATTCATTTTAGAAAACTACACTTACATATCTGATCTAACTCTACAATCCCTGCAGTAATACAGCAGCCACACTGTCCTTGTTCAGAGGACAGTTTTAGACTGATTCCCCCCAGCTCCTATTGTGAAGGCACTAACACTCCGTAAAGTCTATACGACCCTTTGCTTGGGTAGTGTTCAGAAATGCTAAGTCTCAGATGGGAACAGGGTAATTAGAATCTTCAACACAAAGTGAACATTACTCCAGAAGGTACGTTCACAGAACAAAGATCTGTCAAAGATCCTCACCAGAAAGCCGTAAGAAGCAGAGCTGGTTTAATCACACTTCTCAGTTGTCCCCTGGTGCTCTTGACAGATCTCTTGGGCTAACCTGGTCTCACCAGCCATGGCTTTTCACTCAGTCTAGACTCTGCTTCTCTCCTTCCTTAGTTGGCTGTCATTTATCAAGCAGAAAAATCTCCCCCTATAAATAGCATGCAAATGGTCCCCTGTGGAGCAGCTTTCCTAATGGCCTTTTGAGCAAGGCAAAGACATCTTGGACTTTGAGGTTAAAGCAGTAGTTTCAAGATTAAAAAAAATTTTCCCGGACTAGGTAATATTCAGAAACCATAAGAATTTAAAAACACCTCATTCCCCTTTTAGTTTTCTAAGAACAAACAAACAGAAAAACCCTGGATCTACTGTGAACTAGGTTCTTCTGTTGTGTTGGCTGCTGTATAAGGGGCCACCCTAAAATCTGGATTCAAACAGTGCTTGCCCCATGCACTGAGTTTTTGTGGGCTCTGGTCTGGGCCTGCTCTCCTAGGCCTGGAGAGTCTAAGGGATTCCTCTTCACACGCCTGGCTCCCCAGTGTGTACAGCGAGGGCGGCGGGCCTCTCTCCACATGGTCTCTAACCTCAAGAGGTTGTGGAGACTTATCCATGGGATTCCTAGTTGAAAGAGAGAAGGCCCCCATGCTCCGACCTTGCATTTGTTAGTATCCCTTTGACTAAAGCAAGTCACTCAGGCAAGCCCAGATTGGAGCAGATAAATAGATGTGTCGTCTGGATACAAGGACATGTAAGTCACTTTGTAAAGGGATGGATGGATACACTGGGATGATTTGTGACCATTTGTGCTACCATCTGCTACAACCATAAATGCTGTTTCATAGGAAAAGAGCATCTTACCCAAGAAGTTTTAATAAGAGTTTCTCAAATGTAGTTATACGGTATATATAGTTTTATAAAGAAGACAAATTCCTTTTTGTTTTTAACCCTTTAACACCCTGGACTAGTGTGTCCTTGCTATGAACATTCTTCTGGAGAACAGCATTTAGAACACCGATGTGAAAAAACAACCTGGCATGCCGGGCGTGGTGGCACACGCCTTTAATACTAGCACTCAGGAGGCAGAGGCAGGAGGATCTTTGTGAGTTCAAGGCCAGCCTGGTCTACAGAGTGAGTTCCAGGACAGCTGGGGCCACAGGGAGACACCGTCTCGAAAAGACCAAAAGATAAAGAAAAAACAACCTGGCAGTGTTGGCTATGATTGGAGAAAAGAGTGGGGTTCTAGTAAGGGAGCCAATGAGAACCCAGGTGAAAGACAGAAGGATCACAGGAAATGGGTGAGCAGGCCAGCCCTGGAATGACTAGGAAAGAGGGGGCAAGACAGAGTGTTCAGAGGTGGTCACCAGGATAAGATGGTGTGTGTGTGTGTGTGTGTGTGTGTGTGTGTGTGTGTGTGTGTGCATGTGTGTCCAACAGAGTACTAATTCTAGGTCTCTCCACTTGGGGACAACTCCCAAAACTATCCATACTGGTTTTCTGTTATTATGTGCATGATACCAGCCACTTAATATCTCAGAGTTTCTGTGGGTCAGACATCGAGGCATGAGTTGAAGTGTGATCCTTTCTTTGCTCAAGGTCAGAAAGAAAGTCTTAGCCACCCTGATCTCTTACCTACAGGTTCTGGGAAGAATCTGTTTCCTGGCTCATTCAGCATATTGACAGAATCCAAATTCATGTGAGTGGTGAAATTAAGATCCCCTATACCTTGTTGACTGTCTCCATGGATACTATAACAAAATTCCCCAGACCAAACATTTATTCTCCAACAGGTCTGAAGCTAGAAGTCCGTGATCAGGGTGCCAGCATAGTTAGGTACTGGCAACAAAGAAGGCCACTGTGTCACTGTCAAATCACACAATAAAAAGAGACAGAGCGTACAGAAGCTTTCTGGGAGCTCTTCCTATGAGGACACTAAAGCTGGGAGACCAGGACCCCACTGCTATGGCTTCATCTGACCCTAATGACTTTCCATAGGTTCCACCACAAAATATCAGCACTCTGAGAGTTAATGGCTTTATTATAAAACAACGACAACAACAACAAGCCGGGCGTGGTGGCACACGCCTTTAATCCTAGCACTCGGGAGTCAGAGGCAGGTGGATCTTTGTGAGTTCAAGGCCAGCCTGGTCTACAGAGTGAGTTCCAGGACAGCTGGGGCTACAGGGAGACCTTGTCTCGAAAAGACAAAAAAAAAAAAAAAAAAAAAAAAAAAAAAATTAAAGCCAGGTGTGGTGGTGCACACCTTTAATCCCATCATTTGGGAGGCAGAGGCAGGCGGATCTCTGTGAGTTCAAGACCAGCCTGGTCTACATAGTGAGTTCCAGGACAGCTGGAGCTACAGGGAGACCCTGTCTCAAAATAAAAAAAAAAAAAATTAAAATTAAACAATAAAAATATAAAAACAATAAAAACAATTTAAAAAACCCAAGCAGTCCCTAAATGTTCCTACAGACACCGCCTTCCTTCTTCCATGCCCCTCCACCATCACCTCACAGAAGACTTTCAAATCTCCCTACCATGACTCTCTCTCCCAACCAGAGGAAGTTCTCTGTTTGGGGCTCTTGTGATTAGATCCCACCCACTTGGACTCTCAGGCTTAAGTTCATGTCTGCCATCTACTGGGATCCTGGGGATGGTGCCTCATGAGTTCAACAGTTCCAGGGTGTGTGACAAGATGTCTTTGGAGGAATATTTCTGTAATTTCTGCACCATCTCTTGTAATGAAAGACTGAAAGACTCAAAAAGAGAGGTTTTTCTCTTGAAAATATAATTTTTATTAGGTAGTTACAGGGCTGTTATCTGATGTGAATGTGATTAAGAGCCCTGGCTGCTCCTGCAGAGGACCTGGGTCAGGTTCCCAGTATCCACATGGCAGCTAACAACCATCTATAACTCCAGTTCCAGGGGGTTTGACAGCCTCTTCTGGCCTCTGAGGGCATTGCATGCATGGGTCCACTTACATGCAGAGAAAACACTCATACACATAAAATAAAATGAAACCTAATTAAATATATGCAAAAACTTATTGTGGACATTGAGCCCTTTGGGAATGTTGTCTGTCATAGCGAAAGAGGATGGGCAGGGAGTGAGCACAGATGCTCTGGACCCCCTCAACCCTGAAGACTTGCTGGGTGATCTCCTTAGCGGTATTAATTGCAACCGCTAGGTGTCACTGTATACAGCTGGGGAGAGATGAACTCCCTTGAGTGTTCCCTGTGCTGTGTAGGTGATTTGGAGGAGACCTGAGCGGCTTCTGATGTGCAGATTTCAGAATATCCAGTTATCCCTCCCTTGGGGGACTCAGAAGCCTGGAGCAATTGTGAGGAAGCCAGCCCTCCCCAGGGAGGAGCTTTTTAGCTCACTAGACCGGATGGAGCAGGGTGGAGGGGCCTGCTGTGCCTTCTTCACTCTGCCCTCTGCATCTGCCTCCTGGAGCCCTGCTTTTCTGCTGAGGCAGCTAAGTTCTGTTCTTGCCCTACCAGCCTTAGCAGGGTGCTTTCGCATTTTCCAGAGAGGGTAGATGATATGACCCAAGGCGAAATAAAAAATGCTGATGTTGACATTGGAGTGGTTTTCAAGGTCCATGGGTAGCTCTTGCAAAGGCTGCAGTGAACTTGGCTCTCAGACCCTGACCCAAATGGATTCTAGATACAGTTGGGAACCTGGTGCCAGGGCATTGCAGGAGGCTGGAAGAATAGGAGATAAGTGACTTGCAAAAGGTCATCCTTGCCAAGAACCCTCTCCTGAAAGATGGAGGATACACACTTAGAGGCAAATCTCTAAATGTGTGCTTATTGCCTGTTTCATTGAAGTGACCTACAGTGACAGAGAATGAATGTCCATATATGGTTCATTAGCAATAGACCGCATGACTAGAGTGCTTTGGAGTGACAAACTCCTGCCACTGAGGAAAATAGAAGCTTCACAAGTTAAAATTTGATTGTATTTATTTATTTATTTATCTATCTGTTTATTTATTCATTTATTTACTTATTTATATTTGGTGGGGGTAGCATGCCATGGCCTGAGAGTGGAGGACAGAGGACAAGTTAATTTAGTCATTTCTCATCTTCTACCATGTGGGTCCTGGGGACTGAACTCAGGTTTGGTGGTAAGCATCTATACCTGAAGAGCCATCTATCTCCCTAGCTCAAGAATTTTATTTTATGAAATCATGTTATTTATAAAATAGAAAAAACAGATGCCCTAACAATGATTCTATTTAAGATGTTGCAATGTTTTAAGAACCAGAAAAATATAAAAAGTAAAAAAAGAATTTCTTTTCATTGTTTAGGACAATGTTGGACTTAAAAATGAATCCTGGAGAGTGTTAGGGATGTCATTCAGGGGCAGAGGGTTTGCCTAGAATGCTCATGGCCTGGGTTAGTTCCCAGCATGGCCAAACAAAGGAACATGAAAAAAAAATAGAATTCTTGGGGCTGGAGAGATGGCTAAGTTGCTAAGAGCACTGGCTGCTCTTGAAGAAGACCTGGGTTCAATTCCTAACACCCACATGGAGGCCAACAACTATCTGTAAGTCCAGTTCCAGGGCAATCTGATGCCCTCTTCTGACTCCACAGGTATTGCACAACAAAGGTGCACTTACGTGCATGCAGGCAATACACTCATAACATAAAATAATAAAAAACAAATTAATTTAAAAAATAGAATTCTTTTGGGAAGCTGGGGTGTACAACTTGTTTGTTTTTGTGTGATGCTGGGGATCAAACCCAGGGCCTCTGTATCACTGAGACGTACCCAGGGCTGCCCTCCAACTTTGTGTTACTTTTCTCAGAAAGGGCATTCAAATATGAGGAAACAACAGAAAAACAAATTGTTTACTGTTTGTCTTAAATCTGCCTAAGCAGATAGTGCAGTAACTAAATCAAATGGAGATGGGCTGAGGGAGAGACCAGTCAGCTGCAGTCTGCCTGTGCCATCTGGAGTGTCTGAAAACCCTGGGGCCTCGGTCCTTCCCTGAGCCTGCCTGCTCTCTGGTAGGGACCTGATTCCTGGGTAACCACCTGTTTCTCTGCTGGCGAGTTCCAGTTATATCCAGAGCATAAATTCCTGAAGTAAAATAAGGGTGCACTTATTCAATTCTTTAACATAATTTATAACAAGATTCTGTCTCCAAACAGCTCTATGTCTGGCTCACTGAGATAAATCAGACTCAGAGCATTTAACGTTAGAAATGTATTTGGTGATGAGAGCGCTTCCCAGGCTTGCAAAGGAATCACAGTGACACCTGGCATTTTTAGAGAAGTCACTGACCCTTCGCTTTCATCTTTGTGTCTTCCTTCGACCCTCCATTTCAAAGGCACTCCTGGTCATTCAAAGCTTTGGATTTCTAACTGGTTAATGGGTATAATGTTTTCCCTGTTTACAACTCCAAGGGATATTATGAACAAGATAATAGTCATAATAGTCATGACTGCATATATCCTGTCATGACTATTGTGTCCTAGCTGATATTATTGATCATATAATTATACCTTATAATTTTAGCTTACCATATCAGTGAATCCTAAATATAAATTATATTTTCCCTCGAGTTCCCATGCCATATTTGTATAGTTAATTAATTGTAGTCTTAAACACTGTTTATTTTGCTTCCTGGCAGAAATTTTCTGAGCCGTTCATTTCCCATGGAAGAACCAGGGACCTGCGCCCTTAGAGCCTGTCCCCAGGAGCTTTCTCGAGCCTCTCCAGTCTCCATTCCCAGGCACACACAGACATCCTTGTTGACCCTGGCGTGTAGGAGCATTGAGATAAATTCTTAATCATGTAAAAATACATTCTTCTCAGGGAGCAGGCCAGGGGAAATATCCTTCCTGGCCTTAATTCTGCTTTATCTGTGTGTGACAAAAGATCCCTTTTTCTCTGAGAATGTAGGTTAGATGGTGGCGTTATGAAAACAGTTTGAGGACACAGTGAATCAAATCTGATCATCTCAGCATCTTGAGCATCACTGGACCTCCGGGACAGAGTGGCCTGGTTGTGTAGATGAGACTGCTTTAGTGGCTCCACCTGCAGCCACAGGGAGGATCAAGTGTCACCTCAGAAATGGACCACAGGTTCGGGAGGGAGGATCAAGTGTCACCTTAGAGACAGACCACAGGTTCAGGAGGTTGTCTGTCTTAAAAGCAGCCAAACCGCACGTGTAACAAGATTTTAAAATGACTACCAATTAGGATGGATCTCCTTTCTTAAACTGAGTGAATTTTTTTTTCTATTAAAGGAAGGAACTAAAATTGAATTACTCTCAAAAACAACATGTTTTCTATCTCAAAAATAGAGTTATTAAGTATGTTAAAGCAAGGTTAAAATTTCTTTAGCTGCTGCTATTTATGGGCTAGCATTAGCCTTTCCTTCCCAATAATTTTTGAGCTGGAGCTTTTATTAAACAATTAATTTGTTCACTGCACTCAGGAGGCAGAGGCAGGCAGATCTCTGTGAGTTCAAGGCCAGCCTGGACTACATAGTGAATTCCAGACCAGCTGGGGCTACAGGGAAGCCCTATCTCAAAAAGACATTTTAAAAAGTTCATAGGGGGCTGGAGCGATGGCCTAGCGGTTGGGAGCGCTGACCGCTCTTGCAGAGGGCCGGGGATCGATCCCCAGCACCTACATGGCGGCCGAGAGCCGTCTGAAACTCCGGTTCCAGGAGAACTCCAGTTCCAGGGGAGTCCGACGCCCTCTTCTGACCTCTGCGGCATTGCATGTCACGGGTGCACAGACTTGCATGCAGACAATACATTCATACACATACGGAAATAAATAAAAAAATAAAAATAAAAAATAAAATAAAATAAAAAGTTCATAGGGCTAGAGAGATGGCTCAGGGGTTAAGAGCACTGGCTGCTTTTCAAAGGACATAGCTTTGGTTCTCAACATCCACATGGCAGCTAACAACCATCTGTAACTACAGTTCTAGGGGGTCCTTCACCCTCTTCTGGCCTCCAGGGGCTTTGCTTGCATATATGCAGCAAAATACTTATACACATAAAATAAAGTTTAAATTAAAAATTCTCCTCCAAAATTATAAACCTATCAAGACCATCTTGGGTACAGTTATCCAGAGAAAAGCATAAAGACATGCAGTATCCCTAATGATGATATTTTATTACCCTTATGGAGAAATGGACTATGCATCTAGAAAAATTATAGCTAATACTCAATGTCATATGGAATGATGGCGTCATTAAGCACACAGACTCCAGAGGAGATGATAAGTCACAAGGAGAATCAGAATGCTCGTGGAATCACAGTACTTGACCACCATGCAAGTAACAGAATTTTTAGTGAACCATAAAGATGACCATATCCTAGACAAAGGGGAAAAATTTAACAGAAGTTTAGAGTTGGCTATTACCATAGAAAGGAAATACAGGGCAGGAGCCAGAGGTGGTGGTGGGTAGGAGGAAGGTGGTTTATTGGGGGGAAATGTAAAGAAAGTTGATTAGCTAATTAAGGGACCAACCTGAGTGATTATTTCATTTTGGCCAGAACCATTTTAAAAGACCTGATGTTAATTGTATGCTACATTTAAAAGAAATGTTCTCTTCAGAGATTTTTTTTTTTTTTTTTTTTTTTTTTTCGAGACAGGGTCTCCCTGTAGCCCCAGCTGTCCTGGAACTCACTCTGTAGACCAGGCTGGCCTTGAACTCACAAAGATCCGCCTGCCTCTGCCTCCCAAGTGCTAGGATTAAAGGCGTGCGCCACCGCGCCTGGCAGAGATTGTTTAAAATATATTTATGTGTGTTAGTAAGTAGTCATGTTAAGCAAGGGTTCAAAGACAAGAATTGGGTAAGAGAATATAGTCTTGTTATTACTCATTATATAATCTATTTTTTATTTTTATTGCCTTCATTCATCTAAAATTAGGACAGACAGGAACACACAAAGAAAGGCTGGATGGTAAGCAAAACATGCATTGGAACTGAAAGTCAGTATTAGCTGGTCCATATTTGTTAATAACCTGACTGATGAACTTCAGTTCCCCCCCCCTTTTTTTTAAGACAGGGTCTCTCTGTAGCCCTACCCAGCCTGGAACTGGCTATGTTGACATGTTGTCCTCAATCTCACAGAGATCTGCCTGCATCTGCCTCCCAGGTGCCAGGATTAAAGGTTTGTGCCACCACATCAGCTAATTTTCCCATCTTTCAATGAGGACAGAATCTCATTCATAAACACAGATAAACAGGTCTGTGCATTAAGCTCAGTAACAGGTGTAAACACATTGCAGAGCACAGGAATGGTGTTTAATACAGGTCGATTCTTTTTTTCTTCCTCATCCATCAGGCAACTCCACTGGTGCTGAACACTGATGTTTTTTAAGGCTGCCCACTAGTTTCAAAACTGTGTATTAATCACTGTTTAAGGGACATTTGAAGGCAAGGGTTATCCCAGACCATTGCAAAGGCTAGAGGCAGCGTCTGCATGGTGGAAGCCATGGAGAGAAAACAGTGAAGGGACTTTATTGGGTTAAAATAAAATATTCAACCCCACTAAATGAAGGTACAAGTTGTATTGAGTCATGGGCTATTAAAGCTTATAAAAATTGCATCTTATCAGGCAAGGATTTATTATGAGTGACCTGTGACCTGGAATCTCTTAAGCTTCAGCCTCTCCATCTATGCATTAAAAATAATGTGCCAGCCGGGTATGGTGGTGCACACCTTTAATCCTAGCACTCGGGAGGCAGAGGCAGGCGGATCTTTGTGAGTTCAAGGCCAGCCTGGTCTACAGAGTGAGTTCCAGGACAGCTGGGGCTACAGGGAGACCCTGTCTCGAAAAAGACCATAAAAATAAAAAAATAAAAATAATGTGCCAAGCTCGTGGAGTTGTGAGGATTAAACAGCATGATGCAGAAGTACATGTGTCCACTGTCTCTCTCCACTTCAGCTGCAGTCCTTACTCCTATATTCAATTAATGTTCTGTTTTCACGTGGACAGGAATTTGCGAGGTGAGGTCACCCATTTGTCAAAGACTCAAGGTTTCCAGCTGGTTAGGTGATGAAGTTGGAGTAGAATTTATATCAGATGTGGTTTCCACCACTCAGATGCTGGCCTTTGTAACAAGGATAACCCTTTCCTTCAAATGTTGCTTTATAAAATGTTTCATGTTGGGCTGTAGAGATGGCTCAGCAGTTAAGAAGAGCGCTGGCTGCTCTTGCAGAGGACCTGGGTTGAAATCCCAGAACCCACATGGCAGCTAACAACGGTCTTTAACTCCGTTCCAAGGGATTGGATGCCCTCTTCTGCCCTCTGCAGGCATCTTCATACATGTGGAATACAGCCACACACAAAATAAAATAATAAAATAAAATAAATAAAATATTTGAAATGTTTCATGCAACAGTTTGGGAACCTCTGAACAGAATAATAAGCATTGCTTGAAATGGTTCTCCCAGTGGATAGCACCAGTCCTGCCTAGAGCTTCCTGTTTGATGATGACTAGAAATGCAAAGCAGACCCACGGTCCACAGGAACTCTCTTTAAAGGTTTTCAGTGCATTTCACCCAATGCCCACCCTGGAAACTCTGGGAGTTGGGTGGGATATATGACGGCACTCATTCAACATAGTCTGCCTGTATGCTCTGATCACTGCTCCACGGGGTTGTAAACGTGTTTGATTTATCACCATTTTCCTAGGTAAATTTTTTTCATCTGGTTTCCAACCAATGTTAGTAGTGCCTTTGGTTCCATGGCAAGGGGCAATATTCCCCTGAAGATAACTGTTTTGTAGGTAATGGCTAGAAGAAGAACAAAGGTACTGTTTGCAAACCTAGGCTTCTGTTGAGTTGCTGGAGTTCCCATTCAAATCCATATGTAGGATCAGTCTTGGCACCTGGCACAATTTTCATAAGTTGAAAATGAGGTTTATGGGGAGAGCCAAATGTTCAACATCTGCCAGAGAGAATTATGAAGCAAAAAATATCTACAGAAAATGTGCACTTTTGAACTGCTTAACATTGTCACGCTCAGTATTCCTGAGTTACATGAAAAAGCTGAAGTCTTGACACTGAAACTTGCATTTGGATGGAATGGGAGCAGGAGTGTTTGTCCCCTTGTTCTTTGCAGTCAAGGACAGGCATTAAGAAAAAATCTCTCCGGGTGTGGTGGCGCGCGCCTTTAATCTTAGCACTTGGGAGGCAGAGGCAGGCAGATCTTTGTATTTATTTTTTTTATTTTATTTATTTATTTTTTTTTATTTTTTATGTGTATGAGTGTACTGTCTGCATGTAGGTCGGTGTACCCATGTTGTGCAATGCCTTGGCGGTCAGAAGAGGGCATTGGATTCTCCTGGAACTGGAGTTAAAGACAGTTCTTAGCCGCCATGTGGGTGCTGGGAATCAAACCTGGGTCTTCTGCAAGAGCAGTTGGCGCTCTTAACTGCTGAGCCATCTCTCCAGCCCAGCAAGCAGATCTTTATGAGTTCAAGGCCAGCCTGGACTACAGAGTGAGTTCCGGGACAGGTGGTGCTACAGGGAGACCCTGTCTTGAAAAGACCAAAAAAAAAAAAAAAAAAAAATCTCAGTAAGGTTGTCTGGTTTGGTTTTTTAACTGAATTACTATGAAAAAGTATACAAGCTCATCTGCTAGTACAGAGTCTGTGCCAAAAAGAACCTTAGGAATAACAACAGTAAAATTCATGAGATTCCTCTAAGGGTAGCTGTTATTTGGATGCCGGTTTCTTTTGAAGATCTCCGGGTACCACCAGCACAGCCAGAATTCACCATCTGCTGCTGCTCTTGGGACTATCGTGAGATGATGATAATTTGTAATGTTATTAATTATTCATCATTAGGCATTTATTAAGACTCCACAGTCTTCTACTCTTGGAGCTCACGCTGTAAATTAAGCAGACACAAGGAACTGAACTGGAGCCAGAGAAGAGGAAATGTCTATCTCTTTTATAAAAGAATGAAGAGAATTGGCTTTTAAGAAAACAATTTATACTGGACATTGCTTCAAAGTTATTTTCTCTCTTGTTAGGAGGTACAGAGAATGGATAATACATTCAGGTTGAAGGCATGCAAATTGTAATGCCTGCCACTGATATTTCAATCAGATCCTCAAAGGGGAACAAAATTTTTTGAGAACAAATATTTTAATGTGGACCTTTTCTGTGAGGAGTAGTTGTGTCACTCCTCATAAATGTAATCAGATGAATAAGATTTCAGCTTTGAAAATGGTACTTGTTGCCTAACTGTGCCCTCTGCAACACACATCTCAATGGCATCCTCATAGAGTGTATAAACAGCTTCTGATTAAATACCTCCATGACAAGAAACTCTACCCCAAGGAAATTAACACACCTACTGGGTGCCTGATCTTGTGGAGATATTGTGGACACATCTAGCCAGAGGTGTCAAAACAATAAACAAATTCAATGAATACATAAACAGTAACACGTTTTTTATGGCTCCCTTTGTCAAAGTTTTCCTTTATTTTCTTCCCTAGAGTGATTGTTTAGATATTTGAAGAAAGTGTTTCCTGACCTCTCAAGTCACCTTAGTTTCAAACTGTACACAGGGACTCCGGACATATTGGATCAGAGCCCACCCTAAAGTGACTTCACTTTAACCTGTGCTCCTCTTTTAAGGATCCTGTCTTCAGTTCTAGCCACATAAACTGAGAACTGGAGTTTAGGACTCCAACATATGATTTGAGGGAATACATGAGCCCACAGCACAGATTCTTAAGCTGGAACACAGGGAAGCAAGTGGAGACCTCCATGGGTGGAGTCAGGAGTACAGTCCCAGCCCATGTTCTGGGTCTCTGGGTTACCGTCTAGAGCCTACCACTCTTGACTGACATTAAATCTGCCCTCAGACTCAACAAGCAAACTTGTTTCTAATGGTGTCTTCCTCCACCTTTACCTGTTTCATTCATTTACTCATCCATTTATCCATTCATCCATTCATTCATCCATTTATCCATCCATTCATTCATCCATTCATTCATCCATTCATTCATCCATTCATTCATCTATTCTTTCATCCATTCATCCATCCATTCATCCAGCCATTCATCCATTCATTCATCCATCCATTCATCCATCAATTCATCCATTCTTTCATCCATTCATCCATCCATTCATCCATCCATATACCAAATGTGTCTCAAGCACCTCCTCCTGCCAGGCACAGCACATGAAACACAGTAAGCGGACCTGCCAAAGACTGTCAATAAACAAGTGAACAACAGAAATGAAATTAGATGTGCTGGGAAGTGAATAAACATGTCAATAATTTAATTCAAGAGGTATCCTACCTTGGTAGTTTGGTTTTTGTTATGTTTGTTTTTTGTTTTGTTTTCCAAAGGGGGTATGGCCAAAATACAGTTTGCCATTTGTTCTGAAATAAAGTATTGTTGTCTTGTATTTGACCTAGTGTCCCTTTGTGCCCCAGACATTTATTAGAGAGAAACTGAAAGCCATTTACTGTATCTGGTTCCCTTCAACCTTATCTGACTCATGACAGCATTCCCTTCATCCAAATCTCTGATGAAAATGTCTTAAATCAGAACAGTGTCACTGTTGTAACACTAACATCCACCAGCTGAGGAGAGCTAAAGGGTTAGCCATGGTGTATTAAATGGGACTCCAATAAGAAATATTAACAGAAGAAAGCTGCCTGTGGATAAGTTTCCTATCTCTCTAGCTGAGCCTTATATGTTCCTCTGGCTGTGCCATGTTTATCACAAAAGGCCTTTCCTGTCATCTGCCTGATGATTCTTAAAAGGTCAAACCCATTTAAAGTGTTCTCTCCTCAGGTCAGGGAAAGAAAGTTGGTTTAGGCCAGCCAGAAAGAACATATTACTAAACAGAATGCCTACATTTTACAGTGTCAGAGTTCAAGTGTGCTACCTGTCAGCTCCTAAATAGCCCTGAGCTGCCCATGAAGGCCTGCTCTGCAACCCCGAGATGACGCGCATCACCCAGGGTCAAGGGTCCAGACCAGTTCTTCAGTAGGCACCAAAGGCATCCTCTACCCTGGCCACCTTCAGCTTTAGTCACCAGTTTGTGCCCACTGTCCTACCTCAGCCTCCTCTCCCATACAGACCCACGGCTGTTTCACATGGCTGTGCATCCAAGGCTTTGTAAAAGGCGCCTCGGATCTCTGGTTGCACACAGAATGACTCTTTCTAGTCAGGAGAAGGGAAATGTTATCATTTCAGAAACCTGGGAATTGATCGGATCATCCAGCTCTATATCTTCCTTGGCCATCGCAAGGTTACCTGAGCAGAAGCCAAACCAGGAAAGAAGAGAAAACAAAGTACTCTCCCAGATAGTCAGATTGACCTTTATTGTAGCATAGACCAGGGCTTCCTAAACACTTTCCATTTGCAACTCCTTTACACCTGAGAAAGTTTTACAAATTCAGGTATATAGGTATATAAAACAGGTATACAAATCAAACGTGCTGACAACAAATCTTAAATTTAAAGTATTTTTTTGAATTAAATTTATTTATTTCAATCTTATATGTATAAGTAATTGCCTATGTGTATGTAAGTGGACCAGGGTGTGCAGTGCCATTGGAGGCTAGAGGAAGACGTCAGATCCTTTGGAACTGGAGTTACTGACAGTTGTTAGCTGTCATGTGAGTGCTGGGAACTGAACCTGGGTCCTCTTAGAGAGCAGCCAGTGCTGTTAACTACCAAGCCATCTCTCCAGCTCCTTAAAGTAATTATTTGATAAACATATAATTTTACCAGTTTTGAAGAATATAACGAATTTGAGATGCATGTGTTCATTTATTCTTACATAATTAAATCTTGTCTGATTATTTGCTCCTGTAGGACACAGAGCATTTTCAACATTTTCAAAGTTCAGAGATACTTTGAATTTATAACCATCAATGCTGAGAACACTACTTCACCTAAATGCACAGTACAAAATAGCACAATTACATTTAGAGCCATTTTAGAAATTTTGGGGGATTCAGAATTCTATCCTAATCCCAAACCAAATTCATTGAATGATTTTTTTTTACAAAACTCAAGGCAGCAACTCAAACCATAATTTTTAAAATAAAAAATTTGAACATAATGCAGTCCAAGGATAGACTAATTTGATACATGGTAAGAATGATGGCAAGAAAACATTAAGATTTGTTTTCCATAGTTAACCCATTTTTATACAACCACAGAAAACTTTTATGTGTAGTAGAATCACTGCAGCTCATCCCCCCAATAGTCTTGGAAATGACCTGAGGTATTTCAGACAGCATTTGTTGCTGTGTTGCTTGGCATGAGGGTAGGCACAGTGCAAAGCTGGTTTGTTCAGAACCAAGGCTGCAGTGAAGTCACTTGGTCCAACATAGGCAAATGCTGCCAGAAACAACTCAGAGTTATCACTGGTTTGACTTTGAATTAATTTTTGATTGTCACCGTATTCTGAAATCTTTTACTCTGGCCAAATTTTGTCCATCCTCCACATTCAGTTTTGTGACCACATATGGGAGTCACAGCCCACACTTTAAAAAGCTGTGGCATCTCCACAGCCAGCCACAGTTCCAAGCAAAGGGGTGCTGTTGTAAGCATTTGTTCTTGTGGGTATCTTTTGACATTAGTTGATGTGCTCATTCAGCACATTGCATCACATAGTAGAGCAAGTGCATTAAACCGCAATGCTCACTCAGTATTCCCTGAGAACCTGTCATAGGCCAGGCTTTATTCTAAGCACTGGAATTACGGCAGGGAATAAGACAATGTCCTCACTCTCACAGACCTTGGATATTGATGGGGATGGAAGACAGACTGTGAATGGATAAGTATGGGTTATTCAGGTAGTAAAATGCGCTTCAGATAAAATAAGATAAAGGAGCTGGGCTCTGTGAGTTCAAGGCCAGCCTGGTCTACAAAGTGAATTCCAGGACAGCTGGGGCTGCAGGGAGACCCTGTCTCAAAAGATAATAATAATAATAATAATAATAATAATAATAATAATAATAATAATAGAGGTCACAGCAACAGGGAATGACATCCTTCCTTGTGTCTGATATCAAGGGAAAATCCTTGATGGAGACATGAAGAAGGAGGAAAGGTAAACCCCAAATACAGAGGCTGTAGCTCACCAAGGAAAGCGAGGAGTACACAGCACCTGGCTAGAGCCAGCGCTGACGATCCATTGCTCGTAGCTCAGAAAACCTAGCGTGGAATCTGAATTTTGCTAGACAACAAATTGTTTAACTACAAGCATATGAAAAAGGAGTACTTCCGTTATTCTTCCAAGTCCATGTTTGTAACTGGTTGAGTCTCTCTCTCTCTCTCTCTCTCTCTCTCTCTCTCTCTCTCTCTCTCTGTGAGTTTAGGTTTGTTTAATAAAATTTAAAGATTTAAAGTGAGGAGTTGAGACAAACGTTTTAACTCTTAAGTGCAAGAGAGTTGTTAGTGGACTTCCTGATACAAACCTCTGTAGTCTATTACACAGCCTGCTGTTAGGCCAGAACTCTACCAGTTCTATTATTCCTATCTTCTCAGTCAAGCGCAGGATTGAGGAAGGGCCAGTGTGGTTTGAAATCTGAATAAGAGCTCTTGTTCTTTGCAGATTTCTCCATTTATTTATTTATTTATTTATTTATTTATTTATTTATTTATTTATTTTGGTCTTTTCGAGACAGGATCTCTCTGTACCCCCGGCTATCCTGGAATTCACTCTGTAGACCAGGCTGGCCTTGAACTCACAAAGATCCGCCTGCCTCTGCCTCCTAAGTGCTAGGATTAAAGGCGTGTGCCACCATGCCCGGCTCACACCTATATTTCTGTACTCAGGAACTGTCCCAAGGTAGCAGGTGATTGGATAAGCCAGAACTTGGTGAATTTCCCTCCTGGGGCCAGCCTTGTTTCAGGTGTTGTCAACTTGTACTGTGCTACTCTTGAAGGCACTTGTCTAGGTAGTGCACACCCTGAGAAATGGCAGAAATAATGTTTTTAGTTACAAGGCTCCCTGAACAGAGTGTGCAAAGTATGTAGGCCTAGCTGTGCCATCCCAGCATGGCCCTGGTTGTTCACCATCCTGCCAGGCACCACAGAGGGCAGCACAGGCTTGCAGTTCAAGAATAGTAACCACTCAGGGCAGATGAATAAAACTATAGTTGCTTCATGGTTAGATTCTCTGAAATGCCAATATCTTAACTTCAGTTGTTCCTCAAGGGAAATCTGAAAAAAGAGTAGTAATATTTGGATTTAGGATTATATCACGACCATCTTATTTAACTACCTCAAGTTCTCCATCTGTGACATTAAAAAATGCTGTGGACCTTCATGCAGCACAAAGATGTGTTAATTAACTGGCTGATGTTCTTAAAAAGAAAGCATCAACATAATGTGCTTCTTCACAAATGCTCAACTTGATAGTATGTTCCAGCAAAACTGAGTCTTGCTATTCACAAGCATTGGGCGTTGGGAGAACCTTTAAGAGTTCATTTACTTCCTTGTTTTCCAAAGGTTGAACATGTGACATGTAAGGCAATTTTATATTTCAAAATTAATCTCTGAACTTGCCATCTCTTAGGTTTATATTTTAATAAAAACAAAAGATCCCATAGAGTCATGCAGTTTTTTTCCTTCTGTTTTTTATATGAAACAATTCATTCTCTTTTGTATTGTTTTTATAGATTTCTACAGAAAATCACTTTATAAATGCATACTGCAAAGAATATGTTTTATGTATTTAATGTATATTTAGAGAGACTATCACAGCCACTGTTTCTGGCCTCACCTGAAAAACTGAAACATATAATCAGTTATTATTATTTATCCAGCTAGCATGTTTAATAGTCCACTATGTGTCAGGTGTCATCCTAGATGCTGATACTTCAGCAACAAGGGGGCACAGCATTCCACTTTCTTGTAGGGAGTTCACAATTTGTTGGCAAGACAGGAAAATGGCTGTATAGCAAGTGCCACAGGAGCCCAGAGAAGGGTGTTTCACTCCCCCTGGGAGACTAGAGAGCACTCTTCAGAAGCGTGTGTGAGCATTGGGGTTGGACTTCGGAGGAAAGAGAAAATTGAATGTGCAGCACAGGTCATGAGCATGGAGAGCAGCATGATGCTTGCAGACAGCTCCCTGTGGCCAAAACACAGGGAATTAGAGCACTTCATGGGAAGGTTCTTGTGTGGTAGCCAAAGCTTGGACTTCATCCCAAAGGGATAGAAAATCATCTAGTGTTCTCACTGTTTTATGGGAGGACTGATAAACCAGGAAGAAGTCTGTCACATTGTGCCAGAAGAAGTACCTTTATCACAATGATGGCAGGAATCGGAATGAAGAGACAGATATGACAAATATTGAAGAGGTAGAATTGAGGGGCTTGATGATTCTTTGGATACAGAGGATGAGACGGGGGGAGCTTGGATTTCTAACCTACTGATGGTAAATGGTGGTGCCATTCAGGCAGTAAAAGAGAAGGCAGGAGCTGAACAAGGAAAAACAGTGAGCTCACATCGATGAATCCCATGTACCTGAGGACTGTCGGGGTCAAGACAGACGATAAAAATATGAAGAGGTACCAGGTGGATGTGGACTTGCACAGAGAGGTCAGAAGTGGAAAAATAATTTGGTAAACTTCAGGAAATATTTGAAGCTATGGGTTTTGATTAAATATTCCAGGTACTGTGTACAATTGGAAGTTAAGAGAGTGATGTCAAACTCTGAGCCACGCTTACTTGTAATGACAAGAGGGACCACAGGGAGCCCCAAAGATATTGAAAAGTCAGAGGTGAGAGAGCAGGGGAGACTAAAGTCATAGAGTTCCTGAAGGCTCAAAAATAAGTCGTGGCCATAATGACAAATGCTGTCAAGACAGTGAGTGAGGAGAGGACCAGGACTTCATGTCATACTTGTTCCCACGAAGCTGGAATGACAATTCAATGAAGAATAAGTGGGACCAGCAAGGGGAAGCTGAGGGGGTAGTTTTTAGGAAACTTCGCTGTGAGGAGGAAAGTTAAATAAGAATGATGGTAAGGGAATGGTTTTTTTTTTTTGTTTTTTGTTTTTTGTTTTTTTACCTTGGAATGTCTCACACAATAGCCAAACATACCTCTGTAAAAACAGAAGGTAAGGTAATGCTAGTTCTGTGAACTCTCTCTTCTTCTCGTGCAATGGGTTGTTTTTTTTTTTAAGTATTTTTTAAATTTTTTATTTATTTCTGTATGTGTATGAATGTACTGTCTGCATGCAGGTTTGTGCACCCGTTGTCGTGCAATGCCACGGAGGTCAGAAGAGGGTGTCGGATTCCCCTGGAACAGAGTTCTCCTGGAACTGGAGTTTCAGACGGTTCTAGGCCACCATGTGGGTGCTGGGGATCGAACCCGGGTCCTCTGTAAGAGCAGTCAGCGCTCTTAACTACTAGGCCATCTCTCTAGCCCCAGGTTGTTTCTTAAGAATGCTCTGACATTGGCTGTTGAGGAAGGCTGCTGGCCCATGGCTCTTCCTGAGCTGGTGGGTCCACAGCAAACACACAGCTACAAAGCTGGTTGGCTTCATTACCAAACAACCAGTTTTACATGCCTCACATATGGAGATCAGATGTGACAGGGTATCAGTTCCACAGTGGAACAGGCCATGAAGAGAGTATGCACACAAGATCACTCCAGTGACTCTCTGGGACACAGCAGAGAGTGCAATTCCAATTTATTCAATGCAACATGTCATTTATAAGGATAGTGTGACATCACCTCCTAGCAACCAATCCCACACCCTTTACATCACTTGTAATTCCCATCTGTGGGGATGGCTCAGGAAGGGACGTGCAGGTGAGTAGGTCAGCTTATAGCAGTGAGCATGTACAAACCTGTACTTGCCCACAGAATCCCTAAAGTTGATTCTTCCCAGCTGACTGAGCGAGGGCAACCAGGAGCACCCTGCCTCTTCCACCCACATTCCAACCAACTGGTTCTCAGTAGTATTTGAAAAGACACAGATTTTTAAAAATTAAATTAAGTATGAATACTTTTTTTTGGTCTTTTCGAGACAGGGTCTCCATGTAGCTCCAGCTGTCCTGGAACTCGCTCTGCAGACCAGGCTGGCTTTGAACTCACAAAGATCCGCCTGCCTCTGCCTCCCAAGTGCTAGGATTATAATAAAAAATAAAAGCCATACATACTAAAAAAAAAAATTAAATTAAGTATATATGGGTCTAGAGAGATGGCTCAGTGGTTAAGAGCACTGGCTGCTTTTGCAGAAGACCCAGGTTTGGTTCCCAGCATCCACATGGCAGCTAACAACTGTCTATAACTCCAATTCCAGGGGATCTGATGCCCTCTTCTAACCTCCATGGACATTGTATCACACAGGTGTACTTACTTACATAGATGCAAGCAATACACTCATACACATAAAATAAAAATAAAAAATATTAAATTAAGAATGTATTATTTTGTAAGGAGTGTGGCATTGTATATGTGTTTGTGTGGACGTATGCACATGTGTACACATGTGGGTGGAGGCCAGAGGTCAATGTCAGGTGTCTTTCTGGATCACGCCCCACTTTCCTTTGTGAGACAGGATCTCTCTCTGAACCTAGAGCTCCTCAATTTGGCGAGGCTGGTTAAGCAATGAGCTCTATAAATCCATCTATCTCTGTCCAACCAGTGCTACTGTCATACACACTGCTGCACCCAGCCTTTTCTATAGGTGCCAGGGATCCAAACTCGGGTCCTCATGCTTGCACAGCAGGCACTTACTGACTGAGCCATCTTTGCAGCCTGTATTGTTATTTTTAATTGCTAGACAATACTTGTACATACACACAGACAGCAGTTGGATAGTATAGGATAAGTATGCATATGTAAAAAAAAAAAGTATGCATATGTAATTATCCCATGGGGTAATTGGTGTATTATCACCTCAAATATCATTTGTGTTGAGAATATTAAAAACATCCTTTCTACTAGTTATTTTGGAATATTCTGTGCATTGTTGTCAACTGTAGTTGTCCTACTGTCTAGGAGTTATTCGTCCTACACAACTGTACCCCTGTACTTATTCCTCACCTCTTCATCCCTTCCTCCCTCTATCCTTCTAGCCTTGGTAAGTTCTAGTTACATACTTCCCCTTACACTTTCTTTTTTTATTTTATTTTTTATGTGTATGAATGTACTGTCTGCATGCAGGTTTGTGCACCCGTGTCATGAGGAGGGTGTCGGATTCCCCTGGAAATGGAGTTAAAGAGGGTTCTCAGTTGCCATGTGGGTGCTAGGGATCGAACCTGGGTCCTCTGCAAGAGCAGTCAGTGCTCTTAACCGCTAGGCCATCTCTCCAGCTCCCCCCCCCCCCGCTTAGACTTTCTAACACCTCCAGTTATTCCTAAATAGAAAAAGAGCTTCCAGATCTTATTAGAGGTGTTATAGCTTGATACCAGCTGTCTTTTATTGTCAGTACTGCTGCAGTTGCTTTATGTAATCTCTCCCTCTGTTACTCAGGCTGGCCTCAAACTCATGGCAGTCCTCTGGCCTCACCTTCTCAAATGCTGGCGTTGCATGTCTGAGCCACCATGCCCAGCTGCGAGTAATCTTTAGCAGAATTTAAAAAAAAAAGAAAAGAAAAAAATTTGCTTGAGCTGGGCATGGTGGCACACGCCTTTAATCCTAGCACTCAGGAGGCAGAGGCAGGTGGATCTCTGTGAGTTTGAGGCCAGCCTGGTCTACAAAGCCAGTTTCAGGCCAGCTGGGGCTACAGGGAGACCGTCTCAAAAATAACCCCCCCCCAAAAAAGTTTGCGGGCTGGAGAGATAGCCTAGTGGTTAAGAGCACCTCTTGCAGAGGACCCAGGTTCGATCCCCAGCACCCACATGGCAGCTGAGAACCATCTGTAACTCCGATTCCAGGAGAACTCCAGTTCCAGGCGGATCTGAGACCCTCTTCTGACCTCTGCGGCATTGCACGACATGGGTGCACAAACCTACATGCAGACAGTACACTCATACACATACAAAAATAAATAAAATTAAGTTTAAAAAAATTTGCTTGAGTCAGGTGTGGTGACACACACCTTTAATACCAGCACCTGGGAGGCAGAAGCAGGCAGATCACTGTGAGTTCAAGGCCAGCCTGGTCTATGTAGCATGTTCCAGACCAGCTGAAGCTAGAGGGAGACCCCCTCTCAAAAAAAGACAAAAAAAAAAAATCTTGCTCTAAATGGCATAGATGTAAAATAATTCCAAACAGCTATCCCTCCCTTAAGATACTGCAAGTTACAAGAGTGGTTCCAGCTCTGTTACCAGGCATCTGGGGGCAGTCAGAAAGGTGCTGGGTGATAACCCATCTACTCCTCCCACCAGTGCAGAGCTGGGTTCAGGCCCTTCCAGCCTGGTCTTGAGGTTTTCATCTCTACATCACCTGTGGATGTGATCCACTGATGGGCACGTTGTTCCCTCCTCCTGGGTCTGCTGAATGCTGCCCCATCCTCTTTGTGTTTTCCCTTTCCCGTGTATATTCATAATGATTCCCTAGAGGAACAGAACTGAGAGAGGGCATGTATGTTCAAAGGGGATTTATTAGACTGCCTTTCAATAGCAGTCTGGGTAGTCTCACAATGGCTGTCTTCACAGTGGAGAGGCTGAGAACCCCATAGCTAGTCAGTTCATGAATCTGGATGCTTTAGCAGTTCCATCCTGGAGCTGAAGGCCTGGAGGGTTTCTGGAGAGGCACTGGTCTTCAGTCTACATTGGAAGGAAGAAGCAGCTAGGCTCTGATATCAACAATGGAGTGTAGCTGCACCACCAGCAGCCACAGGGTAAATGAACTTGAACTCCTCACCCTGGTAGATGGACTTGCCAACGGGTAAATAAACTCTCCAGACAGATGTGAAGGCACTAAGGCAAAAAAAGCAAAGCTAGCCGGGCATGGTGGCCCACGCCTCTAATCCTAGCACTTGGGAGGCAGAGGCAGGCAGATCTTTGTGAGTTCAAGGCCAACCTGGTCTACAGAGCAAATTCCAGAACAGCTGAGGCTACAGGGAGACCCTGTCTTGAAAAGACCAAAATAAATAAATAAATAAATAAATAAATAAATAAATAAATAAAGCAAAGCTTTTCCTCTTGAGCCGTCTTTAATCTGGCTAACAACAGAAAGTACCACCCAGATTTAAGGTGACCCTTCCCACTTCAAATACCTGATCAAGGAAACCTCACGCAGATGTGCCCAGCTGTTTAGTGCTTAGTTAATTTCACATGTAGTCAAGTTGACAACCAAGATTAACCCTGTGCTTAGCTTCTCACCCTCCATAGACCACTGCTGTATTTCAGAGTGTGCAATGCACTGCTGGGGGCAGAACTCCACTACCCATTGACATGGTTGGATACTGTGTGGGAGATGGGAAGTCAAACACAGAGAAAATGGGGTCTGCTTTCTTCCACTTGACTTTTTCTTGGCTGTCTGTGTCTCTCTCCTACCAACTCATGCCCCATCGGCTTCATTTAGTCAAAATGGCTTTGTCAAAACAGTTATCTGAGAGTCCAAAAGTGTGTTTATATGTGTGTATACACACTGTATGTATATATATGTATACACACCCATACATATATATATATGAACAGCTTTTGCATAAAGAAGATGAAAGCCTGACACAGCAATATCCAGTCACTGATGTGTTCCAACTCCCTGCCATGAGTGGGAGTATTTGCATCTTCACCCATTTGCCCACATGGCTATTCCTCCAATAATGACTTTCTGAGTCCCACCACTTACTGTGTTTATTACATCCTGGGATACGATAATGAAAATGGTCACGGAATAAACATGGAATCTACCTAGTGAGATTAATCATCCAAGGAGCTCCAGAGAAAAACATATTGAAAACTAATTGTACAACATATGCATAAGTGCAGGTTGTGATAAGCACCATTAAGAAAAGGAAATGTAGCATTATGAGTGTTGACTCTAGATCTAAACCAGGGATTTGAGGAAAAGATTCTCTAAGGAAATAACACAGATTGATGGAAGATAAAATAGAATTTAGTGCTGGGTGTGGTGGTGCATGCCTTTAATCCTAGCACTCGGGAGGCAGAGACAGGTGGATCTTTGTGAGTTTAAGGCCAGCCTGGTCTACAGAGAGAGTTCCAGGACAGCTGGGGCTACAGGGAAACCCTGTCTCGAAAAGACCAAATAAATAAACAAATAAATAAATAAATAAATAAATAAATAAATAGAATTTAGCAAAGGGAAGAGCAGAGTAAAAGGTTTCTAGGCAAGTCAAACATCACAGTAAGGCTCTGAGAAGTCCAAGGTGAATGGAAAATGGAGACCCAGGATGGTTCAGGAGAGGGGACATGGCTGGCCACCACACCCAACCTGGAAAACCAAGAAAACACGAAGTGGTGAGGACAAGTGAATGAGCTTTAAGGAAGGTGTTCCCATGCTGTTGAGATGCCTGCTAAGGACAGAGACACACCCACTGGCCAAGTGGAGGCTACGAGGTCATTCTCGAGTAGCTGAAGGAGCCACAGGGAGAGGGACCGAAGGTCGAGTGTAAAGCAGTCAGTAAGGTAAGGTAGAGATTGGAAGGTGATGTGGGATATGAGGAAGAGTTAGTTTTATTTATCATTTGCTCTTAAGGTGGGAGGTATTGACTTTATTCCATAAAGACAGAAAAGAGATGACAGAAAGGGAAGCAAGTGTTATAACATAAGAGACTCAAGAGAAAGAGGCAGAAATGGGGGCTATAGTGAGCAGAAGGTGGCTTTGTGCATTTGGTGACAGGAAAATGGCAGTTGCTATTGGCTGTGATGTGGGAAAGCAAGACATCTCTGAAATAGGATGGACAGAAAGAAGCAGGAAGGTTGTAGAGTAGAGCAGGAAAGATGTACCTGCTACAGAGGCAGCCTCCTGTCAGGCTGCTTCCCTCTCCCTGCTGTGGGCTTTTCTTTTCTACTTATTACCTGCCCTGTGGACCTTGTCAGTGTTCCTACAAATATAATAGTCCCCTCTCATGTGTGTCTTCGCTTTCCTGCCTCTTAGTCACCCACAGTTCCAGTTATCTAGAGTCCAACAGCGGTCCAACTTTCTGGGGTTGATTTATCTGTTTATACAATGGGAACAAACAGATAAACCAACCCCAGAAAGTTTCAGGGGCTTTTGAGATGATTTCAGGTTTCAGCAATGGAAACCGTCTTTCTCTGCTGCCAGACTGACTGATAGCTATCATTTTTCAGTATCTGGACATTCATGAAACACATATTCCACTGAAGGTGTGGGGCTTGGCTTGAGGTTAGACCATGGTCTACCTCTGGGATGCCAAGTGCCTTTCCTGGCAGTCAGGCAGTCAGTCCGACATCTTTATCCTAGAGCCAGACACAAGGTATTGTCACCACTAGGTGGAGATGGAGGAGCACCTCAGAGGGTGTGATGCAAATGGGAAGATGTACTGAGCGACCAACATTCCAAGGACAGTCATGCTAAGTAACTTAGTGAAATGAAACACTACAGTTATCCACTTCAAAGTGGCATCTTAGAAGCATGTGTGTTCACAGTGCTATACAACTGCCACTTCTCTGGTCCCAACACATTTCCATCATCCCCTTAAAGCGGAGTCCCCACACCCCTCCCTGTAATCCCTGTCAATAGCCAGTCTGTATTCTATCTCTATAGCTTTACCTAGTCTGAATATTTCTTATCTGAGTCCATAACATTTGTGACCTTTTTGTATCTAACTTCCTTAACTTCAGATAATAAGCCACTTCCATGTTGTAGCATGCATCCAAACTGCACTTATCTTATGGCTGTGTGATAAATAAATAAATAAATAAATACACATTGTGTGTAAATACCATTTTTATTCATCTGTGCATGGACATTGCTGTTTCCACCTTTGAGATACTGAGAACAGTATGTCTATATGCACATAAGTACACTTGAATACCTGTTTTATTTTGGTATATACCTAGGAGTTTAATTGTAGCATCATATGGTTACATGTGTGTTTAGCTGTTTGAGAAACCACCAAACTATTCCCATAACAGCTAAATTGTTTTGTCTCTTCATTATCAGAGTATGAGGATTTCAAACCTTTTGAACCATGACTCTCAGTAAGAAATTCTACATTGCACCACAACCCAGAATTGAAGAGTGCGTGCGTGCATGCATGTGTGTATGGAAGTTGCATGAAGCATTGGTCATCTTTGCTGTGTGATATACTTTAATATGTTCCTTCCCATTGGATGATTCGAAGCAAGATGAAATTTGAAAAGCTGTATTAGCCGTTAATACCAGAGTATTATTCTATTTTTCTATAAAATATAGTAACAAAATTTCTTTCCATTTTGTTTGTCAATGAATTAAGGAGATTTTGATCACTCCAAAATCATATCAATATATAAATTATTTTAATATATATTTTATTGTGTTTTGTGCATTTCATATAATAGATCCTAATCAAATTTAGACCCCATCCCCATTTGTTCTCCCCCCAAGCCCTCCAGCATATTTCATACATTTTTCATATATGCTAAGGCCTAACCAGTCAAACATTTTGTTCCCAGATGTCTCTGGGTGCAAGTTCACCCACTGGAGTCTAGTCACCCTGCCTAGAGTCACTCCCTTAAAGAAGATCTACTCTCCCTGGCCCTGCAGTAATCAGTTGCCAATAGTTCCTCAGCTAATGTTGGGGCCTGCTGCCGATTGCCCTAGTTCTATGCTGGGTTTTTGTCTAATTGAGTCAGCATGGGTCTTGTGCATGCTGTCACCATTGTTACCAGTTCATAGGAGCAAGTTCCCAGAGGGCTCAAAGCCTCTGTATCCTTCTGTTCATGCACCAACCCCGGCTCTAACTATCTTTCCACCCAATATATAAGTTCTCGAAAGAGCTTATTTAACTTCTGAGGATGACATTTCTATATTATTCTCAAGCACGGAAAATGGAAAAAACATTTGCATCTGAGTGCTGATGCATGTGCTTGACTTGCTGTGCCGGTTGACATTAACTGCTGTTCTGGAAGCAGCACTAGGGAGGATATTTTACCTATGGTTTCTGGGAAAAGTTCACTGATAGGTGTTGTCATTCATTGGATAGTTCAAGTCTTTAAATCCTGATTAATAGTTCATAATAGAGTAAGATGCTAAAGAGCCAATGGGGGTCACAGAAAGAGTACAAATAGAAGAGACTGGGGTGAGAACAAGAAAGCTGGGGGCTGGGGACATGGCTCAGTGACAGAGAATTTGCCTAGTGTGCATGGGGCCCTGAGTTCAATCTCCAGCACCATAAACAAACAAAAAAGGAAAGTTACAATGAAGATGTGGGGAGCTTCTCAGAGGCACAGCTCTTCTCTGTGACCATCTTTACGCATCACCTGATACAGTGAGCTCTGGAATGAGGAGTAGCCTAGAGTGCAGTGGTTAAAGCCAGGTGTGGAGCAGGTCCATGGCAGGATGGGTCTCAGATGAGAAAATACATTTCACTTTTCTCTAACCTCCAACTGAAATTTAATATTTTCTTCCATCACAAATATAGGCAGAAAACCATAATATCAGCAGTGCCTGTGATTTTGCTGCCAATCGAAGTCATGGACATTATCATTGCTTGTAGCTACTTTACATGTATCAAAATATGTATGTTCACATATCAAAATATGTGAACTGAGCTTCACAGCTCATGCTGTTAATCCCAGAACTCCCAAGGCAGAGGCAGGCAGATCACTGAGAGACAGATGCCAGCCTGGGATGGTCAACACAGCGAGTTCAGGCCAGCTGGACCTGCGTAGGAAGACCATGTCTCAAAAACAAAGAAAAAAATGTATGCTTGTTATTTTCTTTAAATTTTCTTGAAATTACTATGCCTGCTTCTGGGTTATGCTACTTAATGTGCTATTCTAAAAATAGGGTCATGGGGGTGGAGAGATGGCTCAGTGCTTAAAAACACTGGCTGCTTTTGCAGAAGACCCAGATTCGATAGCACCAACATAACAGCTAACAACTGTCTATAACTCCAGCTCCAGGGGGATCTGATACCCTTTCTGACCTCTTCAGACATTGCATGGCACAGGAACACACACAATATACAGGCAATACACTCGTACACACAAAAATAAAAATAGTAAATAAAATATAAAAACATACAAATATGACACCACAGATTTTGTTTTAAAAAAAAAACCCAAGAGTTGTATTTCAAAATAATTGTTCTTTTTTTTTTCAAAGCCAGTGTTTTATTGAAGCTCTGTAAATTGTTGTTCTTTTTAATCCTATGTATTCTATCTTATTCATGTTACCTTATTCTGAGAAGGAGCCTATTGATTTTGCCAAAAGGGTTCATGGAACTGGGGAAATGGCTCAGTGGGCAAAGTGCTTGCAGTATAAGCATGAGGATCTGAATTCAGGTCTCCAGCACCAATGTAGAGACTGGATATGGAGGTGTGTCTGTAAACCCAGAACTGGGGAGGGGGAGGGCAGAGGCAGGAGGATCCTTGGAAGGTTATTGGCCAGCTAGCCAGCCTAGCCAAATCAGTAGGCTGCAGGTTCAGTGAGGGAACTTGTCACAAAGTAAGGCAGAGAGAGAGGAGAAAATCACCTGTAGCCATTACTCTTCTGTTGCTGTGATAACTTACAGTTCCAGAGGGATGGAGTCCATCGGTGAAGAAGTCATGGCAGCTGAGAGATCGCATTGTTATCCACAAGCAGGAGACAGACAGATTGACCAAAAGTGGGGCCACGCTGTAAACTCTCAAATCCCACTCCCCGGTGATGCGCTTCTTCCAGTTAAAGTCGTATCATTTTAAAAACTATATATTATTATTTTTATTTTATGTGTCTGACTATATTGCCTGCATAGATGTAAGTGTACCAATGTCATACAATGCTCATGGAGGTCAGAAGTAGATGTTGGGTCCCTGGGAACTGAAGTTATAGATGGAGTTAGCCGCCATGTGGGTGCTGGGAACTGAACCACCCAGGTCCTCTGTGAGAGCAGTCAGAGCTCTTAACCACTGAGCCATCTCTCCAGCCCCCAAGATTCACATCTTAAAGGTTCTATAACTTCTCTAAACAGTACCACTGACTGGAAACCAAGTGCTCAAATGTATGAGCCTATGGGGGACATTTCTCATACAAACCACAACACCTGAATTTGACATGCGGCCTCCACATGCAAGTACCCACACATACAAGTGTACATACCCCCACAAACATATCACACACATGCCCCCCCCACACATACACAAAGGTTTTGTGGCACTAAAATCGTTAGAACTTGCCAGAGCTACTCTGTCAAATAAAGGAGCTACTCACTAGCCACCGATATTTGTTGTTCTTTTGGAATGTGGTTGGTCCGAGTTTAGATGTACCATAAAATGCACAGTAGATTTTGCATGTCTAATGAAGAAAGAATATTAAGTATCTGCCAATAATTTTATATTTACTACATATTGAAATGATAATATTTTGGGTTATATTATTAAAATTAATTTTCAATTTATTTTTACCTATTTTGATGTAGTGATTAAGATTTTAAAGCCACGTATGTGGCTCGTGTTGAGTTTCTGTTGGTCATCGCTGGCCTGGCGTCAGATCTGAAGGACAAGCTTGCTGGACACCGCAAGCAGCAAATCATACTGTTTACTGTCTTTATATTGATGTGCCCTCATGACGAGCCTCATCATTTCAATTTCCTTGTCTGAAAAAGTAGATAAAAAGCCAATGGAGAGCGGATTGCTGTATTTATTCCAGAGGCACCTTGTGATTAATGCATTTTCACTATGAGAAAATCTTTCTCCAAAAGTCCAACCAAAGCCCACAGCTATGATCCTTGTCTTATTCTTCTGATACTGGCTGCTTTAATCAACACTATAAATTATGTATGTGAAGAGTGATATACAGATAGAAGGATTGATAGACAAAAGTAATGTCTAAAGATAATTCCAGGGGATCAGAAAAAAGAGCTAATTGCCTCAAGGAGCAAAGAAGGTGGAAAATAAGTCTTGAGGTCGGGTGGAGCATTTCTCTGACTGCAGTTACCACCCATCCTGTATTTATCCAAAGGGTGGAATGGCATTTCGTAAAACTCCGGCAAACCACTAGCACATTCCTGGACTTGGTGAATGGCCACTTACAGAACAGGACACCCCTACCATGTCCCTAAACAGGGCACTGAAATTCCAACAGGCCAGTGCCATGATCCCGAAGGTGTTAGTGTATTTCTTTAGGGAGAAGAGATGATAAGGGACCACTTGCTTTCTCTGTGTCTTGTTTGTCCATTTATGGAACATCCCATACCGACATCCTGGGAGAACAAACTTACCACCCACATCATCTCCTTTGAGATCATGAAACAGCTTAATGTAAAGAGCAGACAGAGAGTATTTTATGCGTTTTATAGGTGAGAAAGTAGGTCAAAGGTGTCAGTGGAGCCCTGTGGCCAGTTCTTGATGAAGTAGGAGTTGACCTGCCCCTGAACTTGGTTTAGCGGTGAGGGGCAGAATCCTAATCCTCCCTTCCGTCTCCCTGGGCTTCTCAGAGTGACCTCACCCAGCCTGCCTGTCTGCAAAGCTCATTACTCTCATCTCTGCTCCACTCTTTCATTGAGCTTGGCAGTTGGAACTTCTCTCCCTACCAGCCTCTGAGTGGCAGCCGTCCCTGGTCCCGTTTCTGAGAACCCCACCCTCCTACACAAAGCTCTGCCTGTCTGCTCACAGAGGGTGGTGATTTTTCACTCTTTCTAAAGATTTGCTTACAGGCCTTTCTGTCCTGCAAAGTAGACACCTCAGTTATACTCTCTGATGCATCTGAACCTGCCTGTAGGCTCAGCAGGAAAGGTGATGTGTGTGCTTCTGCACCCATAGTCATCAGCCTCAATGCCCATCTTTGGAAAGGCGGGGCCCAAGGGTTCAGCACCCGGCAGCTCCAGGGCCTAGTGGCCATTTGGGAGACTCTGGAGAGGAAATCAGGCTACTCTGTGCAGCAGACTCTCCTTTTAAATTATTAATTTCAAGTGAAATGATATCTGCACCTTCAGTTCCTTAGCTCTAGAATTTTTATACTGCCTTATTCATTTCACAAGAGACAACTTGCTTATTTCAATATTGATTTATCTTTCTAACCCTGCCCCCAATTTTGGGGTCCTATGTCATTTTCTCCTGTCAGCCAGCCAGTATGTCCCTTCATGCATGTCCTTAACCTTTGCTCTAACCAAAGCTAGCCAGAATCCCAGGATAGATGGAGAATGGGCTCATGGCTGCTGGAAGAGGGAGGGACTCTTTTCTTCAGGGATGCTATGCAAGCCTTGAGAGCCCACCCATGCTCTAGTAGATGGTCCCACACTTGTACACATACAAACAATACTAACTGGAATCAGTGGGCATTAAATTGAGAGAGAGAGAGAGAGAGAAAGAGAGAGAGAGCCATGAAGACATAAAGTTGGAAGGGGAAAGTAGTAGCAGGAATAAGGGAGGTATTGAAAGGAAGAGAATGGAGGTGGGTTAGAGCCAAACACATATCCATGTATGAATATTAACTAAAATATTTAATAAGATAATTAAAAAGTACATTGAAAAAGTGGATAATTACCAAAATATTAAGTCATGCATTCTGGTTTTGCCTTGGCTCCTCCCACAAATTATGGAAAAATCAAGTCAGCCTGCCCTCAGAAAGAGTTTGATGATAAGATGGATCATCCTTCATTTTAGGGAAATGACTTGCCCAGGGTCATAGCAGCAGATGGAAGTAGGAAATAGAATAAGGTTGACACCTTATTCTATGCACACCTTTAATCCTGTCACTTGGGAGGCAGAGGCAATTGGATCAATCTATGTGAGATCAAGGCCACCCTGGTTTATATAGCACAGTTCTAAGGCAGCTGGGTCTACAGGGAAATCCTGTCTTAAAAAGAGAAGGAAGGAAGGAAGGAAAGAAGGGAAGGGGAGGGGAGGGGAGGGAAGGGAAGTGAGGGCAGGGAAAGAAAGAGAAAGAAAGAAAGAAAGAAAGAAAGAAAGAAAGAAAGAAAGAAAGAAAGAAAGAAAGAAAGAAAGAAAGAAAGAGAAAATATGCTTTCCTAATTCCTCATTATTTAACTTTGTTGATAGGTCACTATAAAGGTACAGTCATACCAAAAAGGGAAGCATTGAAGTGTATGCAATTTATTTTATTTTATTTATTTATTCACGTGTATGAATGTACTGTCTGCATGCAGGTCTGTGCACCAGTGTCGTGCAATGCCACAGAGGTCAGAAGAGGGTGTCGGATTCCCCTGGAACTGGAATTCTCCTGGAATTGGAGTTATACATGGTTCTCAGCCGCCATGTGGGTGCTGGGGATCGAACCCAGGTCCTCTGCAAGAGCAGTTGGAGCTCTTAGCCGCTAGGCCATCTCTCCAGCCCCACAAATTTTAAGTAGGGTATTAGTTACTGTTGTGTTTCTGTGATAAAATAGGCGGATCTTTGTGAGTTCAAGGCCAGCCTGGTCTACAGAGCGAGTTCCAGGACAGCTGGGGCTACAAGGAGACCCTGTCTCGAAAAGACAAAAAAAAAAAAAAAAAACCATGACCAGACGCAATTTAAGTCTGAAGTTTATTTTGGCTTCTGGTTCCAGAGGGTTAAAGTCCATCCTGGTGGAGAAGCATGGCAGAAAGTGGCCCGATCCCAAGCTGAGAAATCACAAGCAAGAGACAGAGAACGAACTGAGGCAGGGCAAGGCTGAGAGCTCTTAAATCCCGTCCTATGCACCGGAGGTGCTTCCTCCAGCAAGGCTGCACCTGCTGCTGCTTCCATAACCTCTCCAAACACCAGCAGCAGCAGTAGACCAAGTGTTCAAGTGCATGACCCTAGGGGAATGTCTCTCATCCAAACCACAAGTAGTGAGCATATGCATAAATTAATCTTCCCAAATATCATTGATTTTTAAATTACAGATTTTATTAATCATGTACTTATTGTAATGTCAAGGTAAGTTGATCTCCTTGTAAGTTTACTGAGAACACTGAAATAAAAGAAATATTTGCTATAGTTCTAAAGTGTATTTAATTTTTATCACTGTCATGGAATTAGCTATTGCCCAATAATTTCATTACAATCCATGAGAATTTTTTTTTTTTTTGGTCTTTTCGAGACAGGGTCTCCCTGTAGCCCCAGCTGTCCTAGAACTCACTCTGTAGACCAGGCTGGCCTTGAACTCACAAAGATCCACCTGCCTCTGCCTCCCAAGTGCTAGGATTAAAGGCGTGTGCCACCATACCCAGCAAGAATTTTTTTTTTAAAGAAGGTTTCAATATAGTCCCACACGCCTTTAATTTCAGTATCTGGGGGGCAGAGGCAGGCAGATCTCTGTGAGTTCAAGGCCAGCCTCGTCTACATAGGGAGTTTGAGGCCAGCAGGGGCTACAGGGGGACCCTGTTTCAAAAAGACCAAAAACAATAAAAAAGGTTTAACATTCTTGGTATGTCACCCAGGCTGTCTTCAGACTTAACCATTCTACTCTTGCCTTAGCCCACCTGAGTGCTGGAATTCTAGACCTATACCAGACTGAGAATGTTCCTTGCCTGTTGCATTATCATTCTTAGATGGAAGAACTGATGTTTACACATGTTCTCAATTCTTCTTTACATGGCAAATAGTGTTTGGGGGAAAGATGGTGATGATTGATATAAGTGTGATTGTTTTGTATCCTGTTAAACATCAGCTACATTGTATTTGTGGTAAATACTAATATCCAAAGCAAATGCTTTGTTTTGGTGTCTTCAGAAAGATAGTCTTTTAGAGTAATGTATTCATAGTTGGCTGCTATTCAAGCTATTTATGTTGGACCTGTTTCCATCTGAGTGTAAACAATCTTTGGGTTGTTCATGGATTTGAAAATCAGATAGAGAAGTTATCAGGAATGCTCTGCACATCCATGGTGCTTTTTCTTTGCACGCACATCCATAAGCTCAGTAGTAAATGCTAAGCCTGTCATGCTTTGACTGAAGAACTTGAGGTCAAATCGTTATATGCGCAAAGTGTGTATGTTCCATCGCATCTCCTGGTTTCCTGTTGTGGGCTGATAATATCAAATATGCTGGCTCTGCTTTAGGAGGTTGATGAGAAAACTAAGTTAGGTAAGTATTGAAATGATACTAGTCAGAGCCTCTATACTCAGCTGCATGTTTGCCCTGGGTCCCGAATTCTGGGATGCACATGTATATATGTTTTCTTTGCCTTTGCAAACCTTTGGCCCTCTGTCAGCAAATATGCTTTACCTTGGATGCTGCAGAGGGCAGTATCCCTCTCTCCCTCTTTTCCTTCTCTGACTGGAACTTAAAAGGACTTTTGGGCTATGTATCCTGAGTGCACTGTTCTCTGTGGACCCATTTGTCTGACACTTGTCACCTGACTAAGCATTCATTGAATTCTTCTGACAGGTCTGGGTGATCAGTACTAATTTACAGACTAGGAAACTGAGATCAGTAGATGCCCATCAGCTCTGCTGATAATACATTTGGTTTGACAAAGCCCAGACTCATCTCTGGCATATATACCACTCCCCTTCTAAATAATAGCCATGGGATATCCAGGCGTGCGCCACCACACCTGGCTGGGATATCCATTCTTGAAGACACTATTCACTGTGGAGCACTGTGCAGGGAGAGGCCCAATTTTTCTTTCCCAAGGTGAAGGCCTGAGGTAGCTGATGCCATGGTTCCAGTTCATTCTACTGCTGTTTCCTGCCAGTTTTAGAGGTACCCAGCAGCTTGTCTTTGCTTCACCTTTGTCCTCTGAGATGCAGTATAGCCTGTAGATGTTAAGTCCTCCATAAATGTCATTTGTCACCTTGGGTGGCAGTAGCCATGTGGAGGACCTGTCCATGGGCAGAGCAGCAGGTGGGGTGGATCTCCTTTCTTTCCTGCTGACACTTCTCAGGGTCTTCTATTGCTGTCTCCTGCTGAAACCTTTCAGGGGCTTCCCTATGCTCTGCACACATCTGGACGCATCTGGTTCCCTTGTCCTGGTCCTGGTTCGTTATAAAACTCCTTTACAAGTGAGCTGCATAGGGAAGAAAAAAAAGAGCTCTACTGCCTTTTTAAAATGAAAACTATTTTAGGAAACATGATTTTCCTCCTTTATGTCTGAATCTACACAACCACAAACTAGGACTTAGTGAAATTCTGTTGCATTCAGAAAAGTTAACTGTGTTTCAATCCACTAAAAATCATTTGCACTGTATGGGAATAAAGGTGATGTTTTTAAAGGAATGGATTCTATGCCCAGCGGCTTTGTGTCTGATGGGAGGCTCTAGGGAGATGGCGTGTGTATTTGATGCTCACGACTTCGCACATCACATTGCTTGGACCCTTCTGGACTCTCCTCTAACATTTTTTAACTGGGATAGTTCAACACAAATTGGGTATTTACATTTTTTTTGTTTTTTTTTGAAACAGGGTCTCCCTTTAGTGCCAGCTGGCCTGGAGCTTGCTATGTAGACCAGGCTGGCCTTGAACCTACAGAGATCCTCCTGCCTCTGCCTCCCGAGTACTGGGATTAAAGGTATGCACCACCATGCCCGGCTAGAAATTTGGTATTTATTTCAACATTTTATCCTTCGTCTCAGAGGACTCTTTTTCATTCTGTTGCTAAAATAAATAAATAAATAAAAATTAAAATAAAAAATGGGGACATACCTCACTTGTGAAGCACTTGTTTGATAAGTGTAAGGTCCTGAATTTGATCCCCAGGTCCACAAATAAAAAATAAAAATCTTGTGTCATTTTAACTCATTCTAAGGGACACCTAATTTGCCTCAGAACAACTCTTTTTTAAAGAAAAAAATTACATTATTTATTGATTTTACGTGTCTGTGTATGTGGGTACACACGTGCCACAGTGCCTGTGTGGACATCGGACAACTTATAGGAGTCAGTTCTTTCCCATTTTTTCCTTCCACCATCTGCATTCTGAGAATCCAGCTCAGGTCATGAGGCCTGGTGGCAAGCACCTTACTCACTGAGCCATGTTTTTGACCCCTTATGTGATGTAAAACCTTGGGAATGCTTAATACTTTTTGGATTTGAAGCTGCTGATCAAAAATTGATAAAGCAGTTTTCATCTTTGATTTTTCTTTGTTTCTTTGGGTTGCTTGTGAAGCATTTCTTTTCTGCCTACTGCTCAGTACATGAATGTGTATGTCACTTTTTGACGGTAATGGCACATGGCCACTCATACGCTCCTGTGTACACAGAAAGGTGGCAGACTCCAAACCTAGCCTAACAACTCAGTCAGATGCTTGAAAATCACCAGGTAACAGCTCTTGAGGCAAACATCCATATTGCCTAGCTTTTGTTTTCGTAATGTACTTTTTTTTTTTTTTTTTTTTTTT
>VZQC01014625.1:1471716-1484063 GCA_009823505.1 Rhizomys pruinosus | reverse complement strand
TTTTTTTTTTAAGGGGGAGGGGAAGTGTTACTGATGAGTAATTTAAAGTTCCTCTTATAAAATACTAATAAAAACTGCCACTGGCCAGGCATGGTGGTGCACGCCTTTAATCCCAGCACTTGGGAGGCAGAGGCAGGTGGATCTCTGTGACTTCAAGGCCAACGTGGTCAACATAGTGAGTTCCAGATCAGCTGGGACTAAAGGGAGACCCTGTGTCAAAAAGAAAAAAAAACCAAAACACAAAAACACAAAAAACCCCCAAACAACAAAAAAACTACCACTGCCATTAGTATCTGAAATACCAAATTTTTTTTTTTTTGGTCTTTTCGAGACAGGGTCTCCCTATAGTCCCAGCTGTCCTGGAATTCGCTCTGTAGACCAGGCTGGCCTTGAACTCACAAAGATCCGCCTGCCTCTGCCTCCCAAGTGCTAGATTAAAGGTGTGCACCACCATACCCGGCCCCGTAATTTACTTTTTAATGCCACATATTTTAGTCTCAAGAAATTGGCCAAATGCTAGGAAAGCATAAAGTACAAATTATAACACATACTTATACTTCTGTTACATTTATTTTTTATTTATTTATTTAGTTAGTTAGTACACACACACACACACACTCACACACACACACACACACACACACCATGTCCTCACATGGAGGTCAAAGGGCTTTCAAAAGTTGGTTCTCTCCTTCCACCATATGGGTCCAGAGGATCAAACTCAGATTGTCAGGCTTGGTAGCCAACATCCTTACCTGCTGAGCCATCTCCCTGCCACCACCCCCAACACCTTTTCCCCAAAAGGCAATAGACTGGGCAAGCATGGATAGCCTGTTCACTGACTCAATACTTTTGCTGCCTGAGTATGAACTATGTTCTGGGAGACACGGCTCTTTTAGAGGAAGAAAAGCAGATGATGGCTTCGACAGGAACGAAGGCACAAGAGTGGCAAATGGCACTGATCCTGAGGTTCAGTCCATGCACTCTCTATGACCCTCACTGCCACTAGGCAAGTATGGACACTGGGGACCTGTTGGTCATTCCCTCCTTCAGACATTGTTCTCCTCTGGTTCTTCTGTACACCGAGCAACTGTCACCTGCTCACACACTGTGCTTGCTCATAAGATATACACCCTACCCTATGTACTGTGGCCTCTTGGGCCTTCTGTAGATACTGTCACACAGGAGGGTGCACAGAGCCCTTTCCACCCTTGACATGGAGAATGGAGTCGAGTTGGATCTCATCTGCAGTCACTCTCCCTCCACTCCAGGTTGGGAGTCCCTGTGGAGACACAGGTTATTCAGTGAATCAGATTACTGTGAAAAATGATGCCATCCTTTTTCTAGATTCCTTTGGGGACTCCAATCCCCAGGGAACAATTCTTTATCCAAGCAAAAGCTGGGCAGATGGACATTAAGTAGACTAAGCCTGAAAGACCTTAAGCTCCTGTCAGCCATAAGGGGGTTCTTGACATCTGTTCCTGAACTTTCTCTAAAGGAGTTGATTCTCATCTTGCTCATGATTTTATTTTATTTTTTTCTTGGACTTTTTGAGACAGGGTCTCCCTGTAGTCCCAGCTGGCCTGAAACTCACTCTGATATAGGCCAGGCAGGCCTTTAACTCACAGAGATCTGAGTGCCTCTGCCTCCTGCGTGCTGTGATTAAAGGCCTGCACTACCATGACCAGTCCCTAGCTCATGATTGGAAAGTGATGATGATGATGATGATGATGATGATGATGATGATGACGTTAGAAAAAGTAAGTTAGGGGGCCTCTTGCAGAGGACCTGGGTTCAATCCCCAGAACCCACATGGCCACTGAGAACCATCTGTAACTCCAATTCCAGGAGAACTCCAGTCCCAGGGGAATCTGACGCCCTCTTCTGACCTCCACAGCATTGCACAACACGGGTGCACAGACCTACATGCAGACAGTACGTTCATACACATACAAGAATAAATAAAAAAGAAAAAGTTAGCTAGACCTAAATTTTATTAATGATGTGACTTTGAACTTATGTATCTTTAAGCCTCAAGTTTCAAATATCTAAAAAATAGATGAGTCATAGTACTTATCTCATGGATTTGAAGGGAGGATTAAATATGGTTTAGAATGTGTATTTTAGCACAGAATTTGTGTCCCATAAATGTAGAAGTTCTCATCACCTGTTACCCTTTGTCTCAGGCTGCTTTCTGGCTTTCTTCTCTTCTTTGATACATTTCTGGAGACTTCCACTTTCCTGTTATCTTTCTCTCAGCCCCTTGTTATCTATTCATTCTATTCTCTCAAGACTTTTAAGGAAGAAGCCTTCACTTTTATCAGTATGAAAACTACAGGTCATCTTAAATGACAGTCGAAATCAGGAAACAAGCCAGGGACACATTCCGATTTTATTGTTTTATTTTCAAGTACCTTTGTCCAGGTGCCAAGAGTTTTTTGTAATAACACCCCCAACCCCAACAAGAGAAAGGAGACAAAAGGATCCATGTTTCATCCCAGCTTGTAGCAGGTGCTATTTGATTTGCCAGTCTTTGAACAAAACAAAGGCCTTTTTATTCCTTTATAATATATGTTCTCTTTGGAGGTCCTCCAGTAAGAGACAAAGACTGGAAAAGATTGGGGTCTAAGAGAAAGAAACACAGCTCCTATTCGCTAATTTACTCTTCACAGAGAAAACTAAATGCCACTGAAATCTAAATAGCCTTAATTTTTTATGATAGTTTCCTTTGAAATATATGAGTGGAATTCCTGGCAAGATATTATGTTCATAGTACTATTGAACACTTAAAAAAATCAATTAGGATTTCTTTATATACATTTCCAGCCACAGTACAGAATAGCTTGATTGTTTATAGCAATATCTCCAGCCTGCTGACCCCAAATAGTTACTATTGGTGTTCATCAACAATATACCTTCTAATTCATTTTTTAGATATTTAACTTAGAAAAAGTTCTGTTCTAGAGTTCATAAAAAAACAATGAATGACATAACAAGTTAGTTCAATAAGTACCAAAATGGGAGTGTTTGCTATGAGCTTTTTTATTTTTGGTATTTTTGAGACAGGGTCTCCCTTTAGTCCCAGCTGTCCTGGAGCTTGCTCTGTAGACCAGGCTGGCCTTGAACTCACAGAGATCCACCTACCTCTACCTCTCAAGTGCTGGGATTAAAGGCGCATGCCACCATGCCCGACTTACTACGAGCTTTGGTATATAGTTTTTTTCTCTTTCCAACAACCTTAGGAAGTGGGTGTATTGATTATCCCCATTGCATTGATGAGGAACTAAGGTTTAGCAAGGTTAATAGCTTGCCTTAGGTCTCAAAGCTAGTAAAAGCTGGGGCCAGCTGGGAACTGAGGCCTATGAGAACCAGTAACTGCATAGCTTGTTCATTTACTGCATCCAAGGTAGGGGAAGCACCAGCAGGATTATGAATGAATTGCTTTGAAGTATAACCTTTAAGTCCTCTCTTACCAGAAGCCCATACATTCCAAGTACAGCTGATAGAAGAAAATTAGCTCATCACAATAGTATGCATATGAATTAGAAGAAAGTCAATCTGTGAGGGACTTCCTGAGAATAAAGTGCTGCCAGTGGAGCTGGAAGCTGGAGTAGCTGTGTATTAGCCTTCATGTAATGAGACCGGTTTGGAAAGCTCACTCATTGAAGCTAGGGCATTTCCGGACATAGCTCTAAAAGTGTTATTTAGTTGAATTTTTTAAAAACTTCTTTGAGGGGCTGAAGAGATGGCCTAGTGGTTGGGAGTGACGACTGCTCTTGCAGAGGACCGGGGTTCGATGCCCAGCACCCACATGGCGGCTGAGAACCATCTTTGGCTCTAGTTCCAGGGGAATCCAACACTCTCTTCTGACCTCTGCTGCATTGCACGAAACAGGTGCACAAACCTGCATGCAGACAGTACATTCATACATATAAAAAATGAATAAAATTTTTTTTAAAAGTTCTTTGAAAAATAAAAGTATAGTATACTCTTTCATTTCTCCAAGAAATTACCAACTTAGGAAGTCCTGTTTGTGTATTGGTTTGAGGGGTGGCCTAACACATTTCTCGTGTTAAATAATTACCACATATTCATTCTTTTGGAAACCATCAATCATAAAGGGACTGGGAAAAGGAGGATCCAGTGGCTTGTGAGATGGTTGGTCAAACACAGCCTGTCATTACAAAACAGGATACTCTTATTTAATCCCCTGGTCAAGCTGAATGATAATGTGAAACAAAGCTGGTTGAAATCAGGACAGCTGATCTCAAGAATTCATGAAGGAAGAAGGCACTGCAGCAACGAGCCCAATGCTTTTGCATCTTAGCCTTTTAATGCATGTTAAATAAGCTGTACTGGGCTGTGTGATTCTTAGAAATGAGAGCATGGAGAAACAGGTCCGTGGTCCTAGGGGCTCTGTAGGCACTCGTGCCTTCCCTTCCGCACACATGGCTTAGGTACCCCTCCAAAAGCCTGCACCGCTCATTCCCTTCTGTCCATGACAGAAAGGGAAGAAAAGGCCAGGCAGACGTCTAGTCGTGAGCTACCCTGTTGCAGCGAGGCTGACGGATGGGGTTTTCGAAACACCGCTGCATCCAAACGCAAGGGTGCAGCTGGCTTACCGCAGCATGCCGCAGTGGACTGTTTCAGGGACAGACACAAGGGGAAGTCGCAGCTGGAGCTTACCGGGCCCCCGCCTGCCACCCTTTCTGCACCGAGCAGCCCTGGCAGCTGGGAGATTCTTCCTCCCTCTGAGAGGTGGAGGCTGGGTGGGAGCTCAGGTTGAGAGGGGCAGGGTCTAGGGGCGGTGCTCCAGCCCATCCCTCAGCCCCGCTGCTGCCTGCGCCGTGTCCAGGAGACCCAAGACGCCCTCCCTCCCTCCCCAGTGCAGCGGCTGCTGGTGCAGGTGGGGACTCCTTGCTACAGTACCTGGCTGCAGTGGAGCATGTGGGCGGCCAGCGGCGGGCACTGCTGGTTATGGCAGCTTGGAAATGAGAGCAGCAGAGGCCGCTGCTTCTGAAGGCTGCAGGGAGATCGGCACCCAGCAAATAAGAAGCAATCCTAGCCTCGGAGGAGGAGGAGGAGCGGCTGGCTGAGCATCTCTCTCCCGCTCCCGGTGTCCTTTAAATGTGGAGCCTGGCTCTCCGCTCCTGACCCCTCGCTTACATCACTAACCTGTGACAGGCACATCTCTCCACGCCCGGTACCTGCTCCTGTAGCAGCTCCAGTCCTCAGAGCCTCTTTGTATGCGGCAGACATGGCCAGCCAGCAGGATTCGGGCTTCTTTGAGATCAGTATCAAATACTTACTGAAATCCTGGAGTAATAGTGAGTAATAGAAAATAAGCTTTTTGTTTGTTTGTTTGCTGGATGTTGCGTAAGATTGGAGAAATCAGATCTCAACTGGACACATATGTTTGTGAACCAAGGAAGTTTCTCTCTCTCTCTCTCTCTCTCTCTCTCTCTCTCTCTCTCTCTCTCTCTCTCTCTCTCAGCATCTGCTGTGAAAATCAAAATGTCAGAGACCGAACTAGCCCTGCCCAAGTGCAAAGGCTGCAATGGAATTACAGTAGATTTTTGTTTACCTAAATTTTCAAACATTATGGCCCTCCAGACTCCAGACTCCAGAGAGTACAGGCTGGGCATTCCAGGCTGCAAGCGTCCCTTGGTGTTTATTTGATTTGTTCAGGCTCTATTGAAATATTTTGTGAAGTGCAGTTTATTCGAAGGGGTGTGGCAGGGTTTCAGAGTACTTTGTAATTGTTTTATTAAGGTATTGTCTGAAGAGGGGAAAAGTACTTCATAGTCAAACCTGAGGGGCATCTTTGTTATGCATAGAGTCATCTGCAGATCTATTTGATCTCTCCCTGGTCCCCGTGGGTGATGTTCAGAATGCCATTTAATGTTTGCATTTTTAGAAATCCCAATGGTTGCTCTAGTACAAGTAACATGCTTTTCTGAAATGTAAACAACTGAGGTTCTAACCATAATTATCCATCAAGTTATATGAATAAGGCAGTTCTGAAGTTGCATTTCTGACCTATATAAGGTTTTGAACAATTCACTATTGCAAAATGACAATCTCTAAGCCATCCTGGGTCTAAATCAAAATGAAAATGAGGCCTTCAGGTGATAAGTGATGCCTTGTATTTTTCAGAACAGTTTAAAAACAAAAGTCTGTTCTATTTCACCAACAGCCTTTGTGCTTGCTTTGGAGAAAAGACTGGTAAGTCTTACAGATGTTTAATGGCTTTAAATTAATTTTTTCAAAAATATGTTTTGGCATTTTATTAGATACATACTAATTAACCTACCTGCACCCTGAGAGGTGACAAATGTCTCCTACACAAATGACCTGTGGCCACTGTTGTTCTTATGTAAACAAACCTAGTCAGAAGCACTTGGCCTCGAATTGCCTTGAAAAAGAGTCAAAGTACCTGCAGGAAGGTATTTAGGGATGTGCATCTGTAAATGAGATCCATAGAAACCAATTTTTCCGGGTCATTTAGCCCTACTATGCACTGTGGGGTTTGTCTGAAGCTGGTTTTGTGCAACTAGGAAGCCATTTGAGAGCATTACTGCTACTCAAACAGGATTCTTTATTCATTGGAGCCATAAATCATTTAACTTGGATTTATTCTTTGTATACTCCATGCTCATAGATGAATCTTCCTTTGTCTATCTACCCTTTGGTTAATGAAGAGAATCTGGCATGCTGGATGCAGTCTAGATCAGTTTGTTTTGCTGGAAAAAAAAAAAAAAACCCTCACTTTTGAGTTTGACATTAGCATGTGGGAATAAGCTCCCCTGGATTTTTTTCAGAGCTGTATTCTTTTCTTCCATCAATTTTTGTCAATGCCTTTAGATAAAAACGATGTCATAACAACACTGAGCCTCAAGGGATTCCTTTAAAAATCTCCTCTCCTTGTCTATTTTCAAATGAATCCAGACAAAATGTTTATATATTCTCTCCACCCTTTCAAAACTCTTCTCCCTATATCCTTACACCAGGGAATGGCTCAAAATTACCTGCGACACAATTTCAAATAATTGCAGTTCATTCAGCAAAATTCAACAAAATTAATTGAGTACCTACTACACGCCAGGCTCTGGGGCTGAAAGAGATGAATGAGACACAGCACTGACCTTCTGTGTTAGTCCCTTTATTTTAGAAGAGTGAAGTTGGTAATTCTCCAGTGTTCTTGGGGGGTTGGGCAGGTCAGGATGTTTTTGACACCTCTCTTGAAAGAGGAAGAGGAAATATACTTTATGCCCATCGCCTTTAAGCTTGTTACAACACTTACCCATGTACAACTTGGCATAGTTCTCGTTGCTAAGTTTTATGTATTTTCAGTAGGAGAGAGAGAGAGAGAGAGAGAGAGAGAGAGAGAGAGAGAGAGAGAGAGAGAGAGGAATTTGCCTGTGCAGAAGGCAAAGTAGAAAACAGAAGCCTCAGGGCTCAACCTACTCAGTGTAACCTTGGCTGAAAGGGTGCACCACAGGACAAGCAACTAACCGCGTGCTCTCGCATGCCTAGCATCCCAGGTTGGAAAGGACAGGCTGCCCGCCCACATACCTGAATGGAGAACCAGCCCCCTAATTATACAGTGATGCTTATTTATACAAGTGCAGCAGTTAAAAAGCAATAAAACAAACTCTGTAACTGCAACTGACTGTTTTGTGAGGCAGCGGTCAGAGGAAAGATGACTTCATGAACATTTCCAAGATAAAGTTTTCATTTAATAAATAAAAGGCACATTGTGGGGGGAAATGTCATTTTATGTATCTTTGTCTCATCAGAAAATTAAGACAATCAAGTAAACCAGTCACTGCCTGGCAGGTGTATTAGACCCAGCATTCGTTTTCACATCCCCTCTTCCTGGCACGCCCATCCTGCCAGGCTGCCCCTTGGTTCAAATGGAGCTGGGAATCGCAATGGCTTCAGTGCCCTGCACAGACCTCACTGGTAAGCCTTGCCTTACCAGCAGACACCTGTCCTGTTGTTTCAGCTTTCACAGCCAGACCTCACTCAGATGACCAGCACTCTTCTCAGCTGCTGCCCTGGGTGTCAATGGCCACTGCCACCTCCTAGTCTTCTCAGCCTAACTTGTGGTATTCAAAGGTCTTCTAATACCAAACTCTGCTACCCAGCTCCTTCTGGGCAGTGGTGTCTGTGGCTGCCCATCAGTATCTTCGGTGCTCCTCAGCTGTCCTCTCTCTTTTTGCCTTTCTCCTTGTCCTCTGTGCTTCACTAGCTTGTTCCCACATCCCTCCCTCTGCACATCTCCACCCCATAATCTGGCAGGCCCTCATCACAACTGTCACTGCCAGAGGGGCCTGTTGCCAGTCTTCTAACCCTGCACTTGTGTGACCTTGCATTATCCACTCTGTCTCAGTTCTTCATTTGTGAAAATGGAAGCAAATGCATTGGCCTAATCAGCATCAGGTGTTGAGATACAAGGCATGTGGGATAATATCTACCAAGTTTTAAGTGCTCAGCAAATGTTCAAATAACAAGAATCCATTCTGATGCTCCCCTCCCTCCTGAATCCACTTGAAATATGACTTGGACCATTTCTTCACTTAACCTTGGCATCCTTGGTGGATTATTTTATGAGTAGTCAATACTCGTTACACTTCTGGACCAGGAAACTACATGGAGGAATAAAAATTAGTTGCACATAACTCTGGGCTATTTTTCCAGATATACTTTTAAACTTTACCCCCTTTTCCATCTTGACTACTGTCACATTCTTCTACTGTCCTTAATCTGTGCCTTCCAGTTGCATAGGAGTTCTCTTAGGAATTTCTTAGTGGCAGCAAATTACCTTGGCCTTTTAGGTCTGCTTCAGAAGAAGTTTGGAACTGTTAGTTTCAAGCTACCTCCCATGGGAGGAAGGCTTGCACAGAACGAGTGTGTGGGCTTCCTTGTAGTCTGAAAATTCTAAATAGCTTCCTTGTGCTGCTAACCCAGGGAACACTGGCTGAATGAGACGAGTGAGATACATTCAGAATCCATTCCACACCCTGCTCTTTCCAGAGCTGTGTACATACAGCCTTCCCATAATATTTAGCCAATCTTGCTACACGTTGAGGAAGACTGCCTACTCATTAACTCTGTCCAGTGTTTAGAATTTTCTACACAAATGAACTACACCAGAAGAACTGAATGATCTCTTTGCATAGAGATTGGTGTGTACTGAAAAATATCTTAACATTGCTATAGGAAAATTTTGCATTGATAGAATTAGTGTCAGGATTTTTCCAGATACCTTGTAGTGAGTTAAATTTTGTTGATAAGGATAGTATCAGCTGGGTGTGGTAATCCCAGCCTCTAAGAGAGAGGTGGAGGCAGGTGGATGAGAAGTTCAAAGTTATTCTTGCCTATATGAGATCCTTTCTCAAAAAAAAGAAAGAAAAGGGGCTGGAGAGATGGGTCAGCAGTTAAGGGCACCCAATTGCTCTTGTAGGGGACCTGTATTCAATTCCCAGCACTTACATGGCAGCTAACAACCATCGTAACTCCAATTCCAGGGGAATCTGATGCCTTCTTCTGATTCTGCAGGCATTGCACAACATGGGTGCACTTACACAGGTGCAGGCAATATACAAATACACATAAAAGAAGATGATAAATAAAAGAAAGGGAAAAAAAGCCAGGCATGGCAACACACGCTTTTAATCCCAGCAGAGGCAGGCAGATCTCTGTGAGTTCAAGGCCGTCCTGGTCTACAGAGCAAGCTCCAGGCGAGCTGGTACTAAAAGGGTGACCCTGTCTCAAAAATACCAAAAAAATAAAATAAAATAAAATAAATAAAAGAAAGGGAAAAAAAGAGAGAGAAGGACAGTATCCTTTCAACACAGAAATGCTGATTCAATGAGTTTAGCTATTGGGCCAAGGAACTCATGGGCAAAAATGGATGGAAAACACCTTAGACTGGTGGTAAAGCAGTACTTACTGATGCCTTTTTATGCGACTGGTGAACCTCATAGACACTATGAAAAAGACCTGACTTTTTTATAGAATTGGTTTAAAGACCTAGAAAATTAAGATTAATGGAGTTGGGGGCTGGAGAGATGGCTCTGCAGTTAAGAGCACTGGCTGCTCTTGCAGAGGACCAGGGTTTGGCTCCCAGCTTCTACACAGTGGCTAATAACCGTCTGTAAGACCAGTTCCAGGGGATCTGATGCCCTCTTCTGATCGCCATGGGCATTTCACAGCACAGATACACTCATATGCATAAAATAATTAAAAAAAAAGAGATTAATGCAATTTCCTGAGTCTAGCTGAGTGGTATAACTCAAGGGCAGACACATTTTTGGTGCTCATGCGTGCGTCGTGTGTGTGTGTGTGTGTGTGTGTGTGTGTGTGTGTGTGTGTTTGTGTGTGTGTTTGTGCTTGGGTTGGAACTCAGGAGCTTCATGCAAGCTAGACAAGTACTCCATCAGTACCCCACCCATTTGGATGTTTAGTGGAGTAATGACCAAGCACTACTGTCTGTATTCAGCAAGGGTGTAGTTGTGATATCCTGTAGTTCATAGATGTTTGATAGTGGCACCCTTTCTCCAGGCCACTGGGCCACTTCTGCTACTGAAATTTATAGCCCTCAGCAGAAAGAATACCTCACATCAGCATCCATGTCCTGCAGACAGAAAGGGGATTGTTGTTAGGTTTTTGGAGGTTGTTATGATTTTGTTTTGTTTTTCATTTAAATGCATGATTCATTAAAAACAAGGTGAACACTGCATAAGCAGTCCTAGAGTAACAATAACTGCTATTCTGTGACAAATAGCATGCTCCGTGACTTATATATAGGGCAGTCACATGATTATTCATCCCAAATGGGACACTTTGGAGAGTGAAAGTTAATAATTATGCTGGAATACTAAGTGTTATCTGAGACTGCCCTGGGCAAAAGGAGCCGAATGACCACTGTTTATCTTCCCAGTAACCCTATGGGTTATATATTATCCACATTTTAAAAATAGAAAAACAATGAGACTTGAGAAAGGTATTTGTTCAAAATCAAGAGACCAGAAAGTGCCAGCACTACTCCTAACCTTACCGATTGCATTGTTTTTAGATTTGCCCAAAGCACTAGAGGATCAAGAACACTGTTGGGAACTTGGTGTCATAGGAACTTAAGTTTTTATTGACCAGTACTTCTGCCAGTGCTTAGCCTCGCCCACCTTCTTCGTCCTTCTGCCTCTCAAGTGTATATAATCAATATTTCTCTCTGTCTGTTTCTCTCCCTTTTCTCTCTCTCTCTCTCTCTCTCTCTCTCTCTCTCACCCTCCTTTTTCTTTTCTCGATGGAATAAGCATCTTTGAAGGGACTAAATGTTCACAAGTCTTCTCCATTTTATTTATTTGTCTTTTTATTTGCAAACCCTTCTTCCATGATCCTTCGTTTAAACAAACAAATAAAAAATAAGATTGTAGTAAAAAGGATTCTTCTGTTAGGAGTGCGCTATGTTGATTTTCCCATACTTTGAAAAGTGTATGTACCTATATCATTTAACTGGAAATAGGGCTGGGGATGTAGCTTAGTAAAGATGCTTACCTTATACGCATGAGGTTCTAGATCTGATCTCCAGCACCAATACTGATCTGTTTGTTAACTAGATAAACAGACAGATGAACAGATAGAGAATTTCTCCTGTAAATTAATTACATAAAAAGTATGCTTTTAGTTTTTTAGAATGGTAGTTTGCCTATGCTGCAGTGGTTCCCCTGCTGAGCTGCATTTCTGTTTAGAAAACAGTAGCAAACTCCTAATTATCACTAGTTTTGAGAAGAGGGAGAATATTCCCAGGACTAATGGAAATCCACCTATAATTCAGCCACCTCATTTTCCCTGCTACCTGTAGCTCAATTCTCCCTAAAGCCCTCTAACAAACAGGTAGTGCAAATTAATGAATTTACCTTCTTTGCCTTCTTTTGCATGCTACTTAGTAAAGTTGTCATCAAAAATTGAAATACTAGCCTAAAGACAGACAGTGGTAGGCAATAAGAGATAGGACTGAAATAATTTTACAAGCTTGGACCAGTCCAGAATATTTCAGAAAGTTGCCAATATTTAGATGTTACAACTGATATGCAAATACCCTTAAAAAGAATTCTGTTTCAAAATATTTTAATACTCATGACTCATTCATTACTTTGGGGTACAGTTCAAGGAATTGAAAGGTTACAAATGTCCTAATAATCTTACTAGTTATTTCTGTTTTAAGTTTTACATAATATTCAGTGCGAGTTGGCTCAGACATGAGTGTGAGGCACTGAGGAATGGCTTTGGCTGTGCTGGGGGCTGCCCTGTGCCCCCTTTGTATGTCCTTGGTACAGCCT